>SJYX01009143.1:170581-197387 GCA_006410675.1 Oreotragus oreotragus | reverse complement strand
TTTTCCATGGGGATGGTCTTGATCCGTCTCCTGTATAATGTCATGAACCTCCATCCATAGTTCATCAGGCACTCTATCAATCATATCTAGTCCCTTAAATCTACTTCTCACTTCCACTGTATAAATCTTAATACGTATAAATTTGGTATACTTTTTATTATATCCTATTGGAAGGAGGAAAGAAAGGTATGTAAATTTCAAGCAGAGATATAACTATCTCTGTGTTGTGAGTTTAGATTTCTTAAACTTAATCCCCAAATCCTTCTGATTTTTTTTTTCTTTAGTTAACCTGAAATACGAAAAGAGACATTACTTTTGTTGAAATAATGATAAAAATGCCTTGTGAGTCCTATGGGTTTTTATGTAAATCATGATATTCTTTCCTTTGGGGGAATTCAAAAAAGTGGTGAATAGGGAAGCCAGTATTATTTAGCTCATATATGCTTGATATAATTCCTGGTACACATAACTAAGAAAAGCATTCACAAAGATTAAAAGTGTTTTATTTTTTACTTGGAAAATAAGCTAGTCTTCAACTTCTTCCCTAAAGTATTTATTAACTTCTGGTTCTTTGACTTGACTTGTCAGTGCCATTATATGAGCATAATATCTTGAGTATTTGATCTGACAAAAGCACTGTTTTCACATATTTATGGGAAATAAAACTATTACACAGACTTATGACTAGAAAGAGTACTTCAAATAAATTTTAGATTCTGATTCACAAATCTGTGCAAGCCAATTATCTAAATATGAGTGAACTAACATTTTCATTTTTGCTATAAAGTACACGTAAACTGAAACTACTAAACATAGAATGATATTTTTTGCTGATGGCAGATATTACTTGTAGTTTTATGTATTTTACTTTCAGAGAAGAGGATTTTCAGTATATTATCAACCAGGTAAGACTAGAGTAAGTTAAGACATAAAGCCACCCATTGTTGCAAAACCACGGTATTAGAAGTTTTAATACTTACAACCTAATGTCTGTAGCTAAATGGAGGTTTCTATTTTGAATGAAATATTATCCTATTCCAATGAGATTAATGTATACATGCTAAGTATATATAAAATAGATAACAATAACCAACAAGGGCCTTCTGTATAGCATAGAGAACTCTACTTGTATCTTATAACAGCTATAAAGGGAAAGACTCTGAAAAATTATATATAAATAATACATGTATAATTTGTTTAACCTTCATAGCTTCATAAGAAACTATTTCTTTTGTAGATGGAATTACACATATATACATATATACATATATATACAGGCTTCCCTGGTGGCTCAGAGGTTAAAGCGTCTGCCTGCAATGCGGGAGACCTGGGTTCGATCCCTGGGTCGGGAAGTTCCCCTGGAGAAGGAAATGGCAACCCACTCCAGTATTCTTGCCTGGAGAATCCCAAGGACGGAGGAGCCTGGTGGGCTTCAGTTCACGGGGTCACAAAGAGTCGGACACGACTGAGCGACTTCACTTCACTTCACTTACATATATATACATAGCTAATACATATATATAACTGAATCATTGTACTGTACACCTGAAACTACCACATTGTAAATCAATTATAGTCTTTAACTTAAAAAAAAAACAATAAATCAGTCTTAAAAAGAGAGAAGTACTCTCTAAGTATGCAGCAATGAAGTTTTAACAAATTGTTTTCATACCACTCTCTACAGTACTGTTTTGAAACAAATGTGAATGAATATCTGCATTTTTTATTGAATTTAAGTGTGAGACAATTTCGATTTCATAGCTTGCCACTAGGAATTGTGTGTAGGGCATTGACTAAAAGGAGCCTGGTGGGCTTCAGTTCACGGGGTCACAAAGAGTCGGACACGACTGAGCGACTTCACTTAATCTTAATCTTATATTTTATTCAATGGCCAATTGTATTGATATAAGCCTCTAAACAGCTCAAACCCATCCAAGTCTATCTCCGCCACAGCCACGCAAGACCAGAGCCCAGCTATCTCTCGTCTCTTGGCATAGCTTCCTAACTGAATCCGCTGCAACTTCTCTTGCCTCCTTCCACCCAGTACGGTCAGAAAAGCTGTTTCAAATACAAATTTTACCAATATCTCCCTGTGAGATATTTACCAATATCTCTCCTCTATAATGCTTTTTAAAAAACTTTTAGATAAAGACCAGAACTCCTAAACATTGCTTACAAAGACTTCCACTGTCTAATCCTATCTACTTTTCCAGCCTAATTTCATCTCTCTCCCATTCATTTCACTTATATTTCATTTTACGTTTTTACTTCCTCTGCTTCTTAATATTGTTGCTTTAGAGGAAAATCATCATAGTGGGCAGACATGAGTTGGGGCTATCAGTCCCAACCACCCTCCTCCCTTTTGTTTGTTCAAATAAATTACGTTAAAAACTCTATCTTAATTTATTATTATTTAGATATCATCCCCTTCCTCTGAGTCAAAGAACTGGCCTCATGCACTGACAGCTCTTTTCTGCTCAAAGACAGCAATCATCACCTCCGTAATGAGGCTGTAATGAGGCTCTTCATCAAGAAGTCCAAATGTAAATAAACAGAAAATGGTGAATAAAAGTAAAGGTGAGAAAAGTATACTCACCTTAAAAAGCTGGTAAATGCCTATTTTTAGAACAAAAACAATCAAAGCAGATGTCCTTTAAGTAGCAATCTATTATAAAGTATTTTTTAAATTATTTTTACAAATACTCCAATTGCACATTACTTATGAAGTCTGAAGCAAGAAAAACCAGGCACATCTGTCAGTTTGGTGTCAAGGGCATTGGAAGCTATCATCCCATTTGCAAAACATGAAAGTCTCCATGTCTGTGATACTCAAGATGATAAGATGAGTATTTTTATTATAATTTTTAAAAAGATGATGATGAAAATGCTCATATTTTCCAGTTTTAAAATCTTCTACATGAGATGTTTCTTTCCAAGGTTTCATTTGTTTCTCAGCTTGAGTAAATACTTTAAAGCAAAATCTGAACACTTCACAATTTATTTATTTATTTTTAAATATTTATTTATTTGGCTTCATTGAGTCTTAGTTGCAGCACACATGATCTGCATTGTGCCACATGGGATCTTTCATGACGTTGTGCGGACTCCTCTCTAGTTGTGAAATGAGAGCTCCAGAATCAGTAGTTGCTACACGACGGGCTTAGGTGTCGTGAGGCATGTGGGATCTTAGTTCCCCGACCAGGGATGGAACCCACGTCCCCTGCATTGGCAGGTGAATTCTTAACCTCTGGACCACCAAGGAAGTCTCCATTTCATCCTTTAAAGTGATCTTGAATTCTACGGTTTTCTGTGTGACTGGTTCTAGTTTTAGCTTCTTCAGGTATGTCGCAATACGTTTTCTAATTAGAATAAGAAAACTGAAAAGGCACTTTCCTCTGTAAGAGCTTTTTAACTGAATTCAGTTCTCTGCCTCACCTTTTTCACAGCTTCCTTTTATGCCAATGCAGCTAGAACCACTGGTGCTGTAACCTGCCTGATCATTTGTTTTCCAGGACATGTAAATGCCCAAGCAGTACAAGTAAGCCTGCAACGCGAAGTGCTCTGAGAGGACCAACAGTAGCCAGCATTCTAATCCTATGGAAAAATGTGAATGATAGAGTACAGACAGATCTTTTCAATTCTAAGTGGTCTAGTCATTGAGAGCCAATGAAACTGTTTACCACGTTTTCCTTTTCAATGATTAGGGCTTACAAGGAGTCACCTACTTTCATCACAAGTTCATGGCACATTGTACTGTAATCTAGACTTAGAAATGGCACAGGTGAATATCGGTGACTCAGCCAGGGAGGACTAGACCAGGGAGATGACTTTCCTAACACCCAGCAGACATGAGGACAAGGAAAGAGGTCTCAGTGAATAGGAAGGCTGGGGAGGCCGACTTCTGTCTGACTAGCAAAGCTGAGAGGGAAGAGAAGGTTAGAACACAAAGGATACAGAAGAGGCTCCCTTCTCTTACACATGGTTTGACTCCAAGACAACTGGAGTCAGCTACAGGGTGTGATCAGTAGTGATCACAGTGAGGATTCTGTCTGAAAGTTCATCACCCTCTTGTTACTCTACAACCTTCTGACCACAGAAATTGCTGCGAAAGTGAGCATTAGTTGCTCAGTCATGTCTGACTCTTTGCAACCCCATGGACTGTAGCCCACCAGGCTACTCTGTCCATGGAATTCTCCAGGCAAGAAGACTGGAGTGGGTAGCCATTCCCTTCTCCAGGGGATATTCCTAACCCAGGGACTGAACCCAGGTGTCCTGCATCACAGGCAGATTCTTTACTATCTGAGCCAGTTGCTGCAGGAATGTCTATTTTTCATGAGATCATCAAAGAAAAGCATCCCAATACAGAAAGCACATCTGTATTATATACTGCTTAAAGAGCATAGTGTTCTTTCAGCACTTGCTACATGGCCCAGCCAAAGGTGTCATCTGCCCCTTTAAGAAATGGCTGAACAAAAGGACATTAGAGAGTCCCCGATAGCTAGAGGCGACCCCTGAAGCGATGAGGACTAAAAGGAAAGAAATCATGTATGAAGACTCTGAATAAAGAAAAGTTTAAAAGGAAATTCCGATTTGCACTGAAATGCTTTATGGCGTATACATTAGATGTCGTTTTCCTATTACTTACATTTGTGTTTTTTTGGCTCCTTAAAAAAAGTTACCTAATGATTCTTCCTCTTTAAACTTTTCGTTGCTTTCATGAACAAGATATTTTTGTACAAGGAGATTAGCCACAGATTTTTTTGCTATCACTACATTCCTTCACAAAGACACACACATTTAGGTATGTGCATGCTTAGCAGGCAGGCACCATTTGAATTCTTAGTTTTGCCAAAAGAACATGGCAACTTGTGTACATTGTTGTATTCAGTCACTAAAGTCGTGTCCAACTCTTTGCAACCCCATGGGCTACAACAGTCCAGGCTTCCCTGTCCTTCACTATCTCTCAGAGCTTTCTCAGACTCATGTCTATTGAGTCAGTGATGCTATCTGACCATCTTATTCATGTACATTACAATGTCGGAAAAGGTATGGAATGCATTTTATAGCACTTTCCTTCAAAATTCATTGCTGTAAAAAAAAATCCGCTTGAAAATAGTAAATCAAAATTGTGGTGCTTGAAGTGAGAACAGTGAATTAAATGGTCTTTTAAGAACCCAATCGTTCTGATGTATCCACGAAGAGAGGTAACAGTTATTGTAAGATTTTGGACTGTGAAACCTCCAGCAGAAGGTAGGATCAACGTGTCCTATATCCCAGCTCTTAGCAAAGGAAATGCCTTTCCAGTTTCTTACTCTAATTAGAAAATGTATTGTGACACACCTGAAGAAGCTAAAACTAGAAGCAGCCACACAGAAAACCGTAAAATTCAAGATCACTTTAAAGGATGAAATGGGGACTTCCTTGGCGGTCCAGCAGTTAAGACCTTCCTACAAGGAAGATCCTTCCCTGTAGATGGTCTTACAAGTTCCGGAGCCCTCATGCCACAAATAGAGAGAAGCCCATACAAGATCCAGTGGAATCATCAAGGAAGATCCTTCCCTGTAGATGGTCCTACAAGCTCTGGAGCCCTCACGCCACAGCTAAAGAGAAGCCCGCATGATGCAACAAAAAGTTCCCACATGACACAGTGAAGTTCCCACGTGCTGCGATTAAGATGCAATGCAGCCAAATAAATAAATACATAAAAATAAATAAATGATGTTACTTGCCATGCCTGGTCAGCTGTGGCCTGGCCTCTGTCCCTGAAGATCTCAGCCTATGAACATCCCCTCCTACCATATCCCATATACAACCCCTTGGAAGAGACAAGAGCCACTGTTTTGGGGTGCCACTGGATCCACTGGGCTCACAAAGTAAACCGACCTATTGAGATGAGAAATGATCTTTAAACATTAGAAATTCCCTTTAACCAACAGCAAAATGAGTAGTGACTTAAAGAACAATAAGTATGTATAAAGCTTAGTGGTCAATGTTCTAGCCATGAAACAGACAGAATCCTGAAAAACTTCAAAACGTATTCTAATAATCTCCAGCCAGGGAGAGAAAAATAGCCTCTGGACACAACGATGCTTTAACAGATTCCAAACATTGAGAGGTAGGATTTCCCTGACAGTCTGGTGGTTAAGATTCTTGAGCCACTTGGTCAATTACAAGCTATGTGATAAAATAAAAACAAACAGAAGAGGAAACCTGGTACTCTGAAATTTGCTCTCTTGTCAGTTCCCCTAGAAACTGGAGTTTGTGCTTGATATTACCCTGTTGTTTGTTCACTGCCATTTTTAAAGGAAAAGCTACTCTAAGGACTCACATACACAAAGCTCTGAAAAGCCAGGACACAAGATGTCCCAGCTAGAAATGTAAGGGATGTTGTTATAATAGATCAAGAGTCCATCAACTCTGAAAACTGATTTAAAAGAAAATCCTTAAAAAGAATGAGAAATAAGCCATGGAGGTATCATGTTAAAGAACATTAAACTAGCAACTGAAATCCGGTCCTGTTACTAACTGCCTAGCTCTGGTCAAGGCAATCACTTTCCTGTGCCTCAATTTTCCAATCTATAAATGAGGGTCACATGTCCTGGAGCCCAGCTCTGCTCTAGCTAGTGATGAGAATTTGGACAGTCACTTTGCCTCCCTGAATGTCGTTTTCCTTAACTTTAAGGGAGAGGCTCTGGTAGAGAACCCTTAAAAGTCATTCTCATTTTGGTCCATGATGCTGTTAATAAAAGAAGAAAGTGGTGAAATGTGCAAATCTTTTCATAACAAATGTCCAATATAGGTACAGCTGAAGATCTGATCATTTTTCCAATGTTTAAGTTAGTGTGGGAAATGATCTAGCTGCAATTTTATTTTTTCTAGGATGTGAAGATCCATATTCACACAATGAAAGAAAATAAAATCGGGAAAAGAAACAGTCAGGTTTCTGTAAAGAGGTCAACAAAACTGAAGAAGTCCAGGATACATATATGTTTGCCCAATTGATCTCCACTTTCTTCTGATAGAGAGGAAGTCCTCACATTGATAAGTGCTGGGAAAAGGGCCATTCTTTTCTTCTTTTATGACATAAAGAAGCCCATGTTTGTTGGGGAGGTGTGTATACAGACATACAGTCACCCACAGACACAAAAAAAGACTCAGCTTCTGGCTTTGGGTGTGGCTCAAATACTACATCATATACCTGGGAATTATATTAGAACACAGCTCAGCATGATTCAGTGATTTATTTGGTCTAATTTGTGACTAGAGTATTCTAGAATCTACGGTGTTATTTCTACACTGGTCTATAATAGATTGTTAAATCTTGTCGTGGCAAATTTCTCTAGGAGAAAAAAAAAGTCAAAATAGTTCAGCCACTAAGAACTTAAATGGGAAAAAATGTTCCCAGGATGGCCTCAACATCTTGATTTCATGCTCCTGACTTTCCCATAAACACTGATCACAAATCAACATTCTTCCTCAGCTTCTGGGCCAGTGGAGCTAGACCAGCGGCTCCCCCAGTTCGGGACACTCAGAATTTAAACCTACAAGGGAATTTTCAGCTTACACTCCAACGCATTTCTATATACCCATTTATTATACATACTTGAATATAAGATGAATATAAGGCCACATTTAAGTCTTTTCAAAATCTGTTACACAGCACTTTCTCAATTATTTTATTTTTAAAATTATTATTTGGGGAAGACATGTTAACCTGAAATGACCTCAACCAATGTTTCAGATAATTTTTAAATAAAAAAGAGGCCAAGCTATCAAACACAATTCTCCTAATAGTTCATCATCCCACAATTGCGAGCGCTTGAAAGTTATCCTAAGTAAGCCTTTGATATGATTATGCTATGATGATCACAATGAGTGCTTCGGGATAGTTTGCTTTTTTTTTTTTTTCGGGATAGTTTTTAAATCTTTTTCATGTCTTCTGAAAATGGAGTACTTTTCAGTGACAGCAGCAAAAGATAAGACAAATAGAGCCATGTCTCAATTCGCCTGATCCAAAATAGAGAAAAACTGCATTAAAGTGGCTTTCAGTTCAGTTCAGTCACTCATTCATGTCCTACTCTTTGAGACCCCATGAGTCACAGCACGCCAGGCCTCCCTGTCCATCTCCAACTCCAGGAGTTCACTCAGACTCACGTCCATCGAGTCCGTGATGCCATCCAGCCATCTCATCCTCTGTTGTCCCCTTCTCCTCCTGCCCTCAATCCCTCCCAGCATCAGAGTCTTTTCCAATGAGCCAACTCTTCGCATGAGGTGGCCAAAGTACTGGAGTTGCAGCTTTAGCATCACCAAAGAAATCCCAGGGCTGATCTCCTTCAGAATGGACTGGTTGGATCTCCTTGCAGTCCAAGGGACTCTCAAGAGTCTTCTCCAACACCACAATTCAAAAGCATCAATTCTTCGGCACTCAGCCTTCTTCACAGTCCAACTCTCACATCCATACATGACCACAGGAAAACCGTAGCCTTGACTAGACGGACCTTAGTCGGCAAAGTAATGTCTCTGCTTTTGAATATGCTATCTAGGTTGGTCATAACTTTTCTTCCAAGGAGTAAGCTTTTTTAAATTTCATGGCTGCAATCACCATCTGCAGTGATTTTGGAGCCCCCCAAAATAAAGTCTGACACTGTTTCCACTGTTTCCCCATCTATTTCCCATGAAGTGATGGGACCGGATGCCATGATCTTCATTATAATGTCTCTGCTTTTGAATATGCTATCTAGGTTGGTCATAACTTTTCTTCCAAGGAGTAAGCTTTTTTAAATTTCATGGCTGCAATCACCATCTGCAGTGATTTTGGAGCCCCCCAAAATAAAGTCTGACACTGTTTCCACTGTTTCCCCATCTATTTCCCATGAAGTGATGGGACCGGATGCCATGATCTTCATTCTCTGAGTGTTAAAAATGGAATTTGAGAAGTGACAGATCGTCTAATGTGGGGGTCATCTTATACATGGGCATGTTCCAGAAAGTAACATATGCTGAACCTGTATATGATGAAGTATGATGGCTGACAAAACGTAAGAAGAAATGATATGAAACTGAATCCTGAAATTCCAATCTGCTTTGGGTTCCTTGTGAGAAATTCTGTTTGTTTCATTGGGTAAAATTTAGAGCTCATTTCAGCCTGAGCCAGAGGACTCCTCATCACCTTTCCTGGATTAATGAAAGGAGCCTCTTCCAAAGCTTTACCACTTAAAACTCAGAAGGCATGATACTGACATCTGGTGCTGGCAGAGCAATTAGTTGTATAATAGTAATACTGAACACTCTTAGTGTTTACTAGGCATTGTGCAAAATGCTGTACATGCAATAATCACAGCAATTCATCATCTTCACGTTAGAGATGAGGAAACCCAGTAACATGGGGAGGCAGCTTGCGTCACTCCCTTAAGTGGTAAATGATGCAGCTAGGATTTGAACCTCACTCTGTGAGGCTTCCCGGGTGAGGCAGTGGTAAAGAATCCACCTGCCAAGGCAGGATACGCAAGAGATATGGGTTCAGTCCCTGGGTTGGAAAGATCCCCTGGAGGAAGAAATAGCAACCCACTCCAGTATTCTTGCTTGGAAAATTCTGTGGACAGAAGAGCCTGGTGGGCTATAGTCCATGGTGTCACAAAGAGTTGGACATGACTGAGGACACACACACACGTAAACACAGTCTTACTACAGAGCCTGTACCTCTAGGCAGGATGCTGTACCTTTCCAACAAGTTGTGTGTGTGCTCGGCCACAGTTGTGTCCAGCTCTCTGCAACTCTACGGACTATAGCCTGCCAGGCTCCTCTGTCCACAGGATTTTCCAAGCAAGAATGCTGGAGTGCATTACCATTTCCTTCTCTGGGGATCTTTCCAACCAAGGAATCGAACCCACATCTGCATCACCTGCATAGGCAGGTGGAATCTTTTACACTGAACCACCTGGGAAGCCCACCACTCCACAGGTTAAATAACAGAATCTACGAGAGTATAAATCTTTCCAGGGGCCCTTTCCACTAATCACAACACAATCCTAAGTACCTCTTTTCCAGCATCAGGCTATGGGAGAAACTAAATTAGCGATCTGAATAATCTTGGATGCTGAGTTCACCATTCTAGAACAAGAGATTCAAAACTGACCTAGTGGCTGAATCCTATAGTATCATCTTTGGCCTTCATCCTTTGTGTATTCATATTTCTACCTCTGAGTAGAAATTATGACTCCTAAAGTAGAAATTTATGATTCTTACATTTTTTAATTGAAGTATAGTTGAATTACAATGTCACGTTAATTACTGCTGTACAACAAAGTTTCTCTATTAAACAAATATATATATGTATATTCTTTTTCATATTCTTTTCCATTATGGTTTATCACAGGATATTGAATACAGTTCCTTATGCTATACAGTAGGACCTTGTTTATCCATTCTATGTATAATAGTGTGCATCTGTTAACCCCAAACTCCCGATTCAATCCTCTCCCACCATCTTGCCCCTGGCAATCACCAGTCTATTCTCTATGTCCCTGATTCTGTTTCTGTTTCATAGATAGCTTCATTTGTGTATGACTTCGATACTGTTGAATCTCTTCCTTGCTCTAACAAAACTCTCCACTTTCGTGGTTCTCCCTAGCCTTGAGGTCCCCTCCTCCCATTCCTTCACTATTCTTCCATCTCCTTGTTAAGTATTGAGGTTTCTTTTACCTCTTTCTCCCAGGTAGTCTTTTTCCAGTGGTCATGTATGGATGTGAGAGTTGGACTATAAAGAAAGCTGAGTGCTGAAGAATTGATGCTTTTGAAGTGTGGTGTTCGAGAAGACTCTTGAGAGTCCCTTGGACTGCAAGAAGATCCAACCAGTCCATCCTAAAGGAGATCAGTCCTGAGTATTCATTGGAAGGATTGATGTTGAAGCTGAAACTCCAATACTTTGGCCACCCTATGCCAAGAGCTGACTCATTTGAAAAGACGCTGATGCTGAGAAAGATTGAAGGCAGGAGGAGAAGGGGACGACAGAGGATGAGATGGCTAGATGGCATCACCAACTCAATGGACACGAGTTTGGGTGGACTCTGGGAGTTGGTGATGGACAGGGAGGCTTAGCCTGCTGCGGTTCATGGGGTTGCAAAGAGTCAGACACGATTGAACGACTGAACTGAACCCAGATGGTCTCATCTATTTTCAAGGCTTTGTTGGACTCTTAACTTTATATTGTTTTAATTTCTTCTAAATTTCAAAATTATAGTTCCAGCTGTTCACTGGACATGTCCACTTGCAACTCAGACTCAACATATCCCCATGGAAGCTCACCTCCTCTTCGTTACTGCCGACCTTGCTCTCAAACCTGACCCTTTTGTTAAAGTCCTCATCTCCTTTAATGGCATCATGGCCTAACCAATCACATGAAGTTGAAGCCTTGGACCCATCTTGAACTCTTCCTTACTTCTCACAGTTTCCCCTTACTATTATCCCTAATGTACATATTCATTGGATCACCAAATTCTTCCAATTTCACCTTCTAAATGTCTCTGTGCTCTGTTTCCTCTTTGCTGTTCCATGACCATGATGAAAACCCTCATCAAGTCTCATTTGGATTATTTCAGTGGCCATTTATTTGCCTCTCCTAGCTCAATCCCATCCTTTAAGGCCTTAAATGAGTGACCTTTCCCACGTCCACTCTTCCTAGAAACCACCTGCAGCCTGGAGACAGTGCTTTGGAAAATCAAGTGTTCCTTACTTGCTGCAAATTATAAATCGTTCCTTCTCTGGAAAAAAAAAACAAAAACCCAACCTTCTGCAACTCTTCTTTGCCACAGGGCACTAACCTAACTGCATATCCTGATGCTGGCACGTAAGGCTCTTCACCACCAGATTCTTGGCTACATTGCTAGTGGCATTCCAACCTCCCTTCTCCAGTCACACCTCCTCAAGGGAACTATGAGGCAGACCATTGGAGCTACAGCCACATTCACATCAACTGTGAGCTCCTGAGGGGGAATCTTTATCTTTCTTAATGATCTCTAAGCATCCAAGTTCACTACACTTGCACTGTTGGCATCAGACATCTTAAAGAAATGTAGTTCTAGGCATTTTAAGGTTCTTCACAATAACATCTCTTCCTTTCAACAGCCCTGCAAGGTTACAGAGCACTATTGCCTCCATTTAACAGCAAAGAGCCGACTCCGGGCAGCTGAGGTGCCTGAATGGTTACTAATAAGGAACTAGTAAACAAAACAGTCAAAAATTTAAAGCCAGGTCAGGCTGATTCTAAAACATGTGCTTTAGCTGAGACCAACTCTGATTATATCTAACACTATAATTTCACCTGCAAGGAAGCAATGTCCCTGCTTTAGGCTCTCAGAGGTACACAGACGCAGGTCACTTTGGGAGATGACAAGCACCATACTTTCAGTCCAACTCCCACAAGATCCCAGGCATCCCATAAATAGAAAAGCATGGGTGCTCTAGCCTAACACCAACTTTCACACTCTCGGTGAGCCCCAAGTGAAGCCCTTTGAGGAGGCAGCCTAATATTTTTAATGGCCTATCTTTGAAAAAGGGGAAAGTCTGGAAATGAGCCCAAACGCTGCTTCTGACTTGACAATTCATTAAGTCCTTCTGACTTGCTGGACACTCTGAATTTCTCCATCCTTGAGGAGCTGGAGTCTAAACTCTTTCCTCCTGACTCTAATTTTATTAAACCATTGATGTTGTTGGTTAGCCACTAAGTCGTGCCCAACTCTTTTAAGACCCTGTGAACTGTAGCCCGCCAGGCTCTTCTGTCCATGGGATATCCCAGGCAAGAATACTGGACTGAGTGGCCATTTCCTTCTCCAGGCGGTCTTCCCAGACCAGGGATAGAACTTACGGCTCCCAAATTGCAGGCGGATTCTTTACCACTGAGCAACAGGAGGAGCACAAAAAAATTGATATTTCCCTACATATTTGTTTCTTTTATCTAATGCTAACACAGACACACATACGCTCAACTACAGCCCAAAGGGAAAGTGCTTCAACAGTTACTCATTATGCAAAACGTATGTACCTGTTCACTTATTACTTTTGTAATAAGGTCCCTGAAGTTCCAGTCTAAGAACCCATGGGTCAAGTCTCAGATGTGTCTCTGCCAGTAGCTGCTTCTGTAGCTTTGCACAAATCCATTTCCATATTTTCATTTATTAAGTCAAGGGATTCTAAGAGTCGATCCATAAGCAGTCTCTCTGAATTCCGATACTCAAAGACTATTCTTACTTTTAGGATATTTCTCACTAGGTGAAAGCTATTTATTCTAAGGGAATCTAACCTACATGATCATTTTCATAAGTGATTTTTAAATGGTAGTCAAGGATGATGACCTGGAAGTTAATTTCAAGATTATCTTAGACAAAAAAGACTGAATTGAATACATTCAAATAAACGCTAAAACATTTGTGCCACTCAAATATCATTCAGGCTAGCACCACCCAGACTGCAAAGTAATAAACGGAGTATCTAAGATAATTCCACATACCCATGAACTTGGTCTCATGTTCACACATGTTCACATGTGTGAAAATGGATACTGGATGTGTTGAGATAATTATCCAAGTGCCATCAGATACAAGAAGCAAAAATAAACCCAAAAATTTGAGGTAATTAAGCAAATATCATTGGTAAAATTCAGTGACTACTAAGTAAAACTTAAGAAAAACACCCATTGTGTGTTGTCATGGCTGATGCATGCATACAGTATACCGTTGCTAGGTGCCCAGCAAGTTTTGTTTATAGGAGTTGAACTTCTCACAAGGTGACAGCCACTGGGTGCCCTAGATAAGATCAAATGGTCTATGACATAGGTGCCCCATAAATGCCTGTTGAATAAATATTGTGTGAAAATACTATAAAAAGTAACACTATGCAAAAGGAAAAGCATTGTTAAGACTCTTAAGGCTCATTTTCCATCCCAAAGAAATGGGAATTCCAGAGGGATGATTAAGGAGGTGCCTTTTCAACCTTCATGGGGTTCAAGGTCACAGAAAACATTCCCACCAAAATTCCATCAATAAAAACACACTGTGGGAAAAGAATTTATATACCCACATGTTACTGATTAAACCAGAGCCCCTTGACCAATAAATAAACACTCAAGAAGGCACTTTTTAAAGGGAAGAAAACCCTGGTTTGGCACAATCCATTGGCTTCACGTTTTAAAATCAGACAGCTTTACATAGTATTGGTAAGTAGTATATAATACTATTGTGAACCACCCTCTGGAGGAGCCCCATAGGACAGAGCAGGAGGGAGCTCTAAAGAGGTTCTTGCAAAGTGGGGTGCCTTCTTGCAAAGTGCGTGCAGCCATCACGCTCTGCAGGGCAAGGCCAGTTCCCGGCCCAGGGCTGCGCTGTTTCCTCCGGGAAGGGACTCACCTGGCGTCCTGGAGTTGGCTCGGGCTGCAGGCAGGAGGAGCGAGAGGCAGAGGCAGCTGCTGAGCCAGAGCGCAGGCATGGCCAGGCCGGGCCACGCTGTCCGCCGCTGCAGGGGAGCTGCTCGGCGCCTCGCCGCTGGGAGCTTTCACTCCGCGCTCCGCTGTGCCTTCCTTTTCCTTGATCAGGTGGTTTTATCGACTCTTCTACCTGACTCAGTCCTGACAGGAAGAGAGCCTGTGTTTCAGGGTGTGACTCACCTGTGAATAAGGAGGACCCAGCCCTCGGGAGGCTGACAAACACACAGCACACAGGGAGCTGTAGAAGCGCTCTCCCCTGCTGCCGGGCTCCCCCCTCGCGCAAGGAGGGCGCACACCTGGCCTAGGCCGAGGGCGTGGTGCAGAGGCCACGGCCCAGGGATCTTGTGGGAGGAATGTGCCAGGTCCCCCAGAGCCCTCCTTCGCTCTCAGGGTGGTCCAGAGCAGCATGGGGAGGTAGCTAGCAGCCCGCCCCTTCCTCCAACTGGGAGGCCCAGTCTCCTGTGCGGCAAACTCAAATAAGTCAGCAACTCTGATCAGCTCTGGGCTAAAAATCAACAAGGAAAACAGGCCAGTCCAACAGTCACAACAGGGTCCCCTCCACCCTCTGGCCTAGGTTCAACCTCTCTCTGAAATACAGTAACCCTACCCCAGCCTACCCACTCTGCTGACACCTATTCCTTCCCTCACCATCATCTGGCTGGACCAGGGTTCCTCTCCTGGGTCCCCAGAACGTCCTGATCACTAAGTCATCTGTTGACTGGTGGGCCTCCCTTATGAAGGATAGGTATCGCTCTGTATCTGTAATAACTGGTATAGTATCTAGCACATAGCTGGTGCTCAATAAATGTTCTGTTAAAAAAAAAATGTTCTGTTGGACTGAATAAGAGGATCCAGATTTCATATTCCTTTTACATCATATAACGTATTTCTCATGCCACTCTCTATAGGCCCTTTAGAAAATGTTTGTTGAGTCCAACTTTGAGTATCATCCAAGTTCAATGTCCTAGGTGAGTGAATGGTGTCTAGAAACCGCAAGTGTTATATTTTACATTGTCACTTTCCCCAGGGAGGCTGAGGTCCATAATTCAAGGAGCTGGCTGTCAAGGAGAAGGCGTTGGTTCCTACTAGAGATTTTTTAATTGACAGAGGTAGATAGATAGATAGTTCCATAGATGATTAACAACACAGATAGATAGTTCCATAAATGATTAACAACATAAGGCAACTAATAGTGCAAGATTGTATCAAAGGGTGTAAGGATTTCAGTTTATGCAGGTAATCAAGACCAGAGTGGGTTGCCTGGACAGCTAGGGATGACTTTGTACAGACCATGGAGTAGGAACCAGGTATTCATGGATACCTGGGTTCTGAATACAGCACCAAGGAACCATAGGAGCGAGGTAGATTACTGCACCTACTCTAAAATCTCCAGCAACAAAAAATGAGGACTAGAAATGAAGCTCCAATTTTCTTATCCCAAGCTTGATTTTCTTTACGTTATTTGTAAAGATTCTTCTCTCCCCAAACTCGTTGTATCTGATCACTGTTAAAGTTTCAGGTCACAGAGATCCAAGTATCTAGAATTTTCCTTTCTAGTATTTGGTACATTTTAGCAGCTGAAATCATGTCCCTGAATTGTCTATTCCCTGTGCATCTACTCATCAGTGATGCTCTGCAGGAACAAGGAGCAGAGCCCTGCAAAATAACCTGTTGAAGGTAATTTCATTTTAGTACAGATTACTATAGTTTATTATATCTCAGAAGTTCATAATATCTCAGGAGCAGATATTTCCACTTACCATAATTTTTAGATAGTAATAATAGCTAACAAAAATACAGTACCTGTTTGTCTTCGCTGCTGTAAATGCTTTATACATAACCCTTCAGTCTTCAAAACAGTGCTACAAAACAGATGCATTATTAAAATTTCCCATTTCACAGATGAGAAAACAGAGGCATGGAAAGGTCAAGTAACACACCCAAAGTCCCATTGCTTATAAATGGCAAAACCAAGATTCAAAATCAGGCAATCCAATTCCAAGTCCACAACCCTTTGTTAGATCAGATTAAAAAGCATCATAAAAAAAGACAAGTTCACAATATTGAATGAATTCAATGTGCAGCTCGTGGTCATTTATCAATGTCTCCATTATAAGCCAACCAGACTATGGACTCTTGGCCTACATCAATAAAGCCAAGTCACAATGAACTCTGAACAAATACTTCTGATTTTCCTAACATGTTAGCTCTGAAAGGACCCCCAGAGGTCACCTGGACCTGGGGTAGAAAATGGGGAGCAGGCTCCCGGTACCAGGCCGATTGTACCCTCTTGGATGTGGATAGAATACTGCAGTGTTTCTCAGTTCCTCCCTCTTCTCCTTGCCTTATCCTGGGTCTCCTCATACATCTAAACAACCAGTCTGCTCTGGCTTTATTTCATATCTTGCTCAAGGACCATACCAACTCCCTTTGCCAATTTGAATGTTTCTGTAACACATTGCTGCAGTTCAGAGTGCTCTAGAGGTCAAGACGGCTCTGGAGCCAGTAGATTCCCAGGGCCAAATCCTGGCTGCTTCATCTAGGCAGGTTACTTAGTTTTCTCTAAGTCTCCGTTTTTTCACTTTTATCAAATGGCAATAATAATAGAATATTTACCTAATAAGTTTGTTGGGAAAATTGAGCTAATCACCTATATCGGCTTCCCTGGTGACACTAGTGGTAAATAATCCACCTGCCAATGCAGGAGATATAATAGAGGCGTGGTTTTGATCCCTGGTTGGGGATGATCCCCTGGAGAAGGAAGTGGCAACCCAGTCCAATATTCTTGCCTGGAGAATCCCATGGACAGAGGAGCCTGGTGGGCCACAGTCCATAGGGTCTCAGAGTCGGACACGACTGAAGTGAGGGATCATAATCATCTTCATAGTGCTTAGTGCAGCACCAGGCGTATAATATGCACTACACAAGTAAGCCACGAAAACAATAATAATTGTTGTTGCTGTTATTGTCACTAAGCACCATCAGTGTTTGCTTGTTATATAATTAGTAACAAAGAACATATGAGGAGACGTCCATGGTGGTCTGGGCTCCCCTGCTGGTTCAGACAGTAAAGAATCTGCCTGCAATGCAGGAGACCTGGGTTCGATCCCTGGGTCGGGAAGATCCCCTGGAGAAGGGAATGGCAACCCACTCCAGTACTCTTGCCTGGAAAATCCCATGGACAGAGGAGCCTGGAAGGCTGCAGTCCATGGGGTCACACAGAGTCAGACACGACTGAGCGACTTCCCTTTCACTTTTCACTTTCATGCATTGGAGAAGGAAATGGCAATCCACTCCAGTGTTCTTGCCTGGAGAATCCCAAGGACAGAGGAGCCTGGTGGGCTACAGTCCACGGGGTCACACAGAGTCAGACACAACTGAACTACTAAGCACACACACCACGGCGGTTCAATGGTTGACTTCTCCTTCCAGTGCAGGGGGTGGGGATTGGATCCTGAGTTAGGCAGCTAAGCTCCCACATGACTTGAGGCCAATGAAACAAAACATAAAACAAAAGCGGTATTGTAACAAATTCAATAAAGACTTTAAAAATGGTCCACATCCAAAAAAAATCTTTAAAAATATATGAGAAAGGTAGGCAGGTTTCTTTTGTTTGTCTTTTGCTTTAATCGTTCTACGAATTGATTATTACATCATACTTTTAAACTTCTGTGAAATGCTTGGTCTAATCCAGGTTCATGTTCTGATTACACTTACTTGGAAGTTGTTAATTTGTATTTTTGCTGCATCTCTGGAAATCTCGTTCACATTCATATTCACCTGGCTAATGTTTCAAAAATTTTGCATTTGAATATATATCCTTATGATTAACTTCAATTAACACATGCTTTTCAAAAAAGTAACAAAAATCAATTTGCTTTTCCATGTGACCCAAATAAATATTTTTTCAACTTCAGACAATAATCAGAAAGGAAATTTTAGGCTGTGTGTATTTTACACAAAAAATGTAAAAAAAAAATCTTGCTACTACTCAGCAATAAAAAGGAATGATCTACTGATACTTACAAACATGGATATATTTCAAAGCATTGTTCTAAGTGAAAGAAGCCAGGCACAAAAGACCAGATTCTATATGATTCCATCTATATGAAATTCTAGAAAAAGTATAACTACAATAAAAGAAAACAGATCAGTAGTTACCGGTAGGGGTAGGGAACTGACTGCAATGGTATGTAAGGATAATTTGGGGGGATGTAGAGATCCAACCAATCCATTCTGAAGGAGATCAGCCCTGGGATTTCTTTGGAAGGAATGATGCTAAAGCTGAAACTCCAGTACTTTGGCCACCTCATGTGAAGAGTTGGCTCATTGGAAAAGACTCTGATGCTGGGAGGGATTGGGGGCAGGAGGAGAAGGGGACGACTGAGGATGAGATGGTTGGATGGCATCACCGACTCGATGGACGTGAGTCTGAGTGAACTCCGGGAGTTGGTGATGGACAGGGAGGCCTGATGTGCTGCGATTCATGGGGTTGCAAAGAGTCGGACACGACTGAGCAACTGAACTGAACTGAGGACATATTCAGAAATATGAGAGTGGTCAAAAGTAATCAAACACACAAAACAGGTAAATTTGATCATATTTAAATTATTCTTCAATAGAACTAGTACTGAAAAATAAGAGAAAAATCTCAAAAACAGCTATTTAATAATTAAAATGAGTGAGTGCATGCTAAGTCACTTCATTCATGTCTGACTCGTTGCGACCATATGGACTGCCAGACTCCACTGTTCATGGGTTTCTCCAGGCAAGAATACTGGAGTGGGTTACCATGCCCTCCTCCAGGGGATCTTCCTGACTCAGAGACTAAACCCCTGTCTCTTATATCTCCTGCCTTGGCAGGTGGGTTCTTTACCACTAGCACCACCTGGGAAGCCCAATTAAAATGATACTTTAACTAAAATATGCAAACTCAAACCCAGAACTAGAAATACACCAGCATCTGCATAAATAGTGACAAAGCGAGAGCACAATTCAGCCCTGACATTCTGCTGTTTCTGATACTCTCCAAGCAGCTTCAAGTGAAAGGCCATCTCAGGCCTTCAGGCCCATATACCAGGGAATTGCAGGGACATCCCTCTCCTGGTGGTTGTTGTTAATTTATTTCACTAAAGCATAGTTGATTTAGGGGTTTCTCTTCTGGAGATCTGTTTCAACAGTTTACAAAAGCTAAGAGATGCCTTTCTGAAATATTTGCTTAGGACTGTGAATGTCAAACCCGTCTTGGACTTTTGTCCTAGGAAGTCAGCCCTCGGATTTTACTCTTTTCAAGTTGTCGCATTCATCTAGAGTGGAACCCCTGTATCAGTGGGGTAATGTTTTGTGCAGAAGTTCTCTGATCAGAGATGGAAAGGTACTGGAGCATTCCCACAGGGCGTGGCCAGGAAGGCTGAAGCCTTGGAAGTCCCCTTTGTCCATTGTTTCTTTTGCAGCTCTGTCATAGGCCAGGGGACTTTTTTTTTTTTTTAACAATGCTGTGTAAATCACTTTACAAAACTGTCATCTCTCCACCCCAACCTCCCAAATAGAACTGCAAATGACATGTTGATTTTCTCCCTTGAGTTCCATGGTTACCTTAGTTAACTTTCAGAAGGAATGTCTGGCATGTCACCCGATTTCAAACTCACTTATGATAAAAACTGAAGCACTGGCTGATATGCCAGCCACAGACAGGGCTGCTGGGCTCAATTTTAAGCCTATAATCTCCTGCAGATAGTTCTAATTACGTCATAATTTGCATAAAAATTTCAAAGGCAAAATTGGTGGAAAAAATCCCAACAACTCCCCTTTGTTCTTAATTGGTAAAGGAAAATGCCCATAAATGGAAATGGTTCGGTGTTTCCTGGATCAGCTGGATAGATTCTCTGCGGTTGGCCTGACTCCAGGAGAACAGTGTTCTCTGAAGCAAGCACCCAGGCTGAAGTGGCAAGCTTCTTCTATCTTACGCAGAAGTATATATGGTATTCCCACAGCTAGTTTTTAGGAAGCAGTAGAAGCCAGGCCAGACTTCAAGCAATACCTTTTACCTTTTTTAAACTGAAGTATAGTTGATTTACAATGTTGTGTTATCTTTGGGTGTATAGCAAAGTGATTCAATTATACAAACACATATATTCTTTTTTAGATACTTTTTCATTGTATGTTATTACAGTCCTCTGTGCTATACAGGAGATCCTTGTTGTTTATCTGTTTTGTATAGTGGTGTGTGTCTGTTAATCCTAAACTCCTAATTTATCCCTCCCCCTCCCACCTTTAGCTGTTTAAAGAGAAGCTAGTGATGGTTTAGTCACTAAGTCATGTCTGACTCTTGCAGCCCCATGGACTGTAGCCTGCCAGGCTCCTCTGTCTGTGAGACTTACTATACTGGAGTGGGTTGCTATTTCCTTCTCCAGGGGAACTTCCCAACCGAGGGATCAAACTCAGGTCTCCTGCATTGCAGTCAGATTATTTACTGACTGAGCTACTAGGGAAGCCTTTTAAGGAGAGATGATCCTTTTTTTCTTTCTTTTTTTTTTTTTTTTTTTTATTTATTTTTTTACACGAACTCTCAAACATGAACCCCCCTCCCACCTCCCACCCGATCCTTTTTTTCTGTGGCTGGCTGGTGATGCATCTGGGACAGGGAAAGTGATGGGAAATCAAGAGCGGATCCCAAAGAGCAACTTCATTTGCATCTTTTGTGATGTAGTTATCACAGGCAGAAATATTCACATCAATCATTTGCTTAACCAATACAAAAAGTGGAGAGGACTGGGGAGAAGGACACATGCTCAGAAAAAAAGACAAAATAGAAAAAAAAAAAAAGCAAGGGTGAAAGATTCTGTGAGGGAACTCTAGTAGGTTCAGAGGGTGATAACAGCTCTTGTGTTGTTGATGAAATTTGGTCATCTACTCAGGTGTGAAGTATCCATTAGTATTAACAGATTAAATGCCACCCTCGGTTCCTCACTCATGCTTGTATGTGGACCAAAGATATTCAGAACTGAGTAAGAGAGAAGGAGCCCCCTGCACTGAAGTTCTCCCCTGGAATGCCTTGGTGGGGGTCAGGGCTGCAGGGATGACAAGAAAATTCCAAAGAGGCAGGTGGCCAACTTGGATCAGAGGTCCTCACTCTTGCCTTGTAGAAGCAAAAAGCAAGTTCAAGAAACAATGTTTCTAAATGTGCCTCTTAATTTCAATCTAGAACTTTCCACCTTTAATAATTTAAATTGTGAAGTCTGAAAAACCCAATAGCGTTTAGAGTCCAATCCTCCTCCTTTAGTTAGGACATTTTGGATGAGTTTTAAACATTTAATAAGAGCTTTGACTTTACTACAATACTGACGGCAAAGCTGTACTGAATATTCTGCATGCGCCCAGCTCAGAGCTGGGAGCATTGCAGGGGTTTTGGAATTCTTTCCTCACCACCGCCCTCTGAAACAGGTGCTATTATTATCCTCAATTTGAAGTTACCCAGGCTCCCTTACAAATCCATGCCAATGCCTCTCTCTGGAGTTGAGTTATTATTCACCGACAGTGTAAAAACAAATTAAGCCTCTCACTTAGATATACACATCCTTCTCCAGTTTAAAAAAAAAAAAAAAAAAAGTGCTGAGTTGGAGCTTCAAATAAAAAATGAAATGTCTAATCTTTTTATTTATTTTCACTTTTGCTGAGGGAATGTTTTCCCAGTTTTACTGATAGAATTGACAGCACTGTATAAGTCTGAGGGGTATCACATAGTGTTTTAACTTACATACACCATTGAAATGACGACCACAGTAAGTTTAGCAAACATCCATCATCATGTACAGATGCAAAATTAAAGAAATAGAACAAATTTTTTTCTTGATTGTGGTGCGAACTCTTAGGATTTATTCTCTTAACAGCTTTCACACGTAACACACAGCAGAGTTAATTATATTTATCGTGTGGTACCCTATATCCCTAGTTCCTATCTATCTTACTACTGGGAGTTTGTGTGTCTTCACTGCCTTCATCCAATTCATCCTCCCCTCAACCTCTGCTTCTGGTAATCACAAATCTGATCTTCTTTTCTGTGAGTTTTGTTTATTTGTGCATGCGTACTCAGTCACTCAATTGTGTCCAGCTCTTTGTGACCCCATGGACTGCAGCCTCCCAGCCTCTTCTGTCCATGGGATTTTCCCAGCAAGAATATGGGATTTTTCTGGCTAGAAAATGGGAGTGGGTTGCCTTTCCCTTCTCCAGGGGGTCTGCCCGACCCAGGAATTGAAGGCAAGTTTCTTTAGCTCCTGCACCAGCACGCAAATTCTTTACCACTGAGACTCCGTGAAAGCCCCATAATTGACCTACTAAATACCTAATCTTTATAAACTATATTACATTCTAGAGACTCTCCTCCTGTAGATCAGCAATAAAGGCTTGGAGTACATTTTCCTTTCACATTGAGGTTACCCAGGTTCCCTCACATTACACATTACCTTGTGTAACTCTTCAGTGTGGAGTGACTTCGAATTCTTAGGCAAAATCCTTTTGTATCATCCAGTCTGGTCTTGATGGTCTCCTGATACCTTAATCCAGGTATAAGAGCTCTTTATTAAATAACTCAACTCTTAAACGCCTTAGTTTCAGCATGGTGTAGTGAATCTGAGCAGTCTGAAAGAGCTCCAGAATTTAGGAGCTGTCTCCCTGGGTTCAGCTTTCCTAGGGCCTGGTTACACAGAAATCCCCAAACATTCCTGGGTGGTTCTTTACCAGGAAGCTTGAAGACTGGATTAGACTTCGGTTAAAAGGTAAAACTGTGAGGTCACTGCAATTATGGAAAGAGTTACAAATAATCACAGAAAAATCTAGAGACATTCCTCACTAACCTAAAAATTTCTCACAGCCTCAATGTGTCTACTTAGATTAAGTGGCAGAATTAACACAGTGACTCAGACAACTTAAACTAAAAAACCAAAATGACACACTTATCCCAACTATCTGGCTGTTTTAGGTGAATATATTTCAGGCCTGAATTATTTGAAAAATTGTTTCAATGTCTTACCTTTTATTGCAGGAAGACCCAACAAAGCAAGATTTAATTGCTTAATCAAAGCTGCCTTTGTTATTTTCTTATCTCAGGGTCCTCTATTAAGTCAACCCTGGAAAGTAACTTAGAAGAAAGTCATGGTAAAAGCCGCGTATGACTCCTTGGTTTTTCAGCAGACTTGTTTATATGAAATTGAATATTTTTTATCTGCCTCAGTAAATTTAAAATGGATTATACTTATGCTAAAAATTCTACATATATGAATAGAATAATAGAATAATACATCTAATAGAATATGAATACAATAATAGAATAATACATATTCTACAGATATATATTACTTGAGCTCTGTGCTGTGCTAAGTCACTTCAGTCGTGTCCGATTCTTTGTGACCCCATGCACTGTAGACTGCCAGGGTCCTCTGTCCGTGGGCTTCTCCAGGCAAGAATACTGGAGTGGGTTGCCATGCCCACCTCCAGAAAAGTCTTCTTTGGAGTAAAATGTGTGGGCTTTTGTTTGGTTTTCAGGTTTTCGTCTTACATTCAATATTTCTAAGAAAAGGGCAATTCCATATCTTCTACCCTCAGGGCCCGATGGAAAATCCATCTTTGAGGTAACTGTCCTAATATTATCTACATTCTACTCTTTCTTGCTAAAATTTTCTGAAGAGTTTTTACTAACTTTATAAATAAATTACATTAATAAAAATTAATTTAATGAGCTTCCTTTCAGAACCAGATCAGAACTGATTGTCTAACCAGTCAACCACAAAGTTGACCTTTCCTTCTGGAACACAGACAGAGCCAAGAATGATAACACCTAAAATGCCATGCTGATTCAGGTCACCGTCCCCTCACACAGAGCCAGGTTGGACCTCACCAGAGCACCACCGGATGTTTTGGGCGTGGGTTGCCTCCATAATACTAACCTTAAATATTTAGGACAACAGTCCAAACTTTCCTAGAATTTATTTATTAGCATGCTATGGAATTACCATCTGTAAATTTAATCAACTCTCTCTTTTAAATATCTGTATTTTCTAGAAGTTTCTGATCTGCCATATAAAATCAACCTTCTTTTATTTTATTAAAGGGATCTCTCAGCTGTTCCTAGCTTTAGGATTTGCGGAACAGGAGTCATTTCTCAATCCCTTATGACTTTATTAGATTTATCTACACGTTCTTTGCTTTTCTGGATGAAAAATCCCATTTTTAGGCTCACGTAGTAATCTTCCCTAGTGATGCTTTTGGTTGCTTTATTAAGGATATTTTCAAGCTTTTCCATGGATGTATTGACAAAGAGAGACCAGATTGTAAAAGCATCTTACATTTAGATGCATCACAGCTTGCAAACTGGCAGCACAGCAGTTTTGGCTGAAGAGCCCCTTGAAGGTCAGCCGGTACGGTTATGGCTCACACAACAGCATCTGGCAAAGGAAGTGTGCAGGGGCTGGGAAGGAGTACAATACTAAAATCCAGCACGGAGCCTCTCTTGCCAAACCACACACCCTGGCACAGGCCTGCATCCATCCAGAGGAAGAAAAACTTTCTCTGCCCAGAGGGGTTCTTTAAGCCATAAGCAAGAAATGGGAACCAAAGGATTAGTCCACATGATTTCTTGATTTTTGTCTTAGATGTGAAGCTGGATTCAGAGGCCATCATTTAGTTCATCTGGTTTGCATTATTTTCCTTTAAATACAATAATCAATACCAGTTTTCATTGAATTTCACATTTTACCTTTCTGGTCACTCCAGTTCCTGTGAGTATTTCCCAAAAAGTTTCTTCTGTTCCCATTGATTTGATAGTTAGCACCAAACTTCAGCAAAATACCACCTGGAAGATTAAACTGTGTATTATGTCTTCCAGGTAATTTACAATCATTTTAGAAAACATTGCTGACCACACTGATCTTTGGAGGATACTGCTTCATCTGAAAAGCTGCCTATTTTTATCTTTAAGAAAGTTCCTAGTGTATAACAAAATATTGCCTCTGGATCCAAGTTAAGGAAAATTTTTAAATAATTTCTGGTGTGGAATTTTAGTAACATTTCTGAACATCCAAACAACTGTTGTTTCTATCTTGTCTTAAAACTTGTTTGTGTCCCCAAAGAGCCACTCCAGTGTGGGAAGATACCTTTTCCCCAGAATCCATGTTTCCTTTTTCAGAGTGAGTTGTTCACCTACTTTTATTAAAGATTTCATCAGCCTGACTCCTCTCTTTGCACTTTCTAAGGTAGTGCTGTTCTGCAGAGATAGAAATGTTATAAATGTGAGTTTCCTAACAAGGTAGCCACTCACCACACCAGTCTATTGAACCTTTTACATGTGGCTAGTGCAACTGAGGTTCTTTATTTTTTATTTATTTAATTTTATTTAAATTTAAATAGCCACATGTGGCAAGTGGCTACTATATTGCCTTCTTAGCACAGGTCCAAGACCTTCTCTGGTAACCTTTTCAAAAATGGATATATCACTAACCACCTCCTTCACAGTGGTCACTTGTACCTAGGTGCTGTATCTTGTGGTCAGTATTTCCAGAATTTGAGTTCTTGCAAAATTAGGGAGTGGATAGAATCAGTTCTGATGAAAAGAAAAAAAAAAAAAAAAACTTCTTTGAAAGAAAACATTTAGTAATTTGTTGTTTGAGTATTACCCGGAAGAAATTTTATCCTATGTGTTATAAACTACCACACAATTGCACTCATCTCACACGCTAGTAAAGCAATGCTCAAAATTCTCCAAGCCAGGCTTCAACAATACATGAACCGTGAACTTCCTGATGTTCAAGCTGGTTTTAGAAAAGGCAGAGGAACCAGAGATCAAAGTGCCAACATCCTCTGGATCATCAAAAAAGCAAGAGAGTTTCAGAAAAACATCTATTTCTGCTTTACTGATGATGCCAAAGCCTTTGACTGTGTGGATCACAATAAACTGGAAAATTCTGAAAGAGATGGGAATACCAGACCACCTGACCTGCCTCTTGAGAAATCTGTATGCAGGTCAGGAAGCAACAGTTAGAACTGGACATGGAACAACAGACTGGTTTGAAATAGGAAAAGGAGTATGTCAAGGCTGTATATTGTCTCCCTGCTTATTTAACTTCTATGCAGAGTACATCATGAGAAACGCTGGAATGGAAGAAACACAAGCTTGAATCAAGATTGCCGGGAGAAATATCAATAACCTCAGATATGCTGATGACACCACCCTTATGGCAGAAAGTGAGGAGGAGCTAAAAAGCCTCTTGATGAAAGTGAAGGAGGAGAGCGAAAAAGTTGGCTTAAAGCTCAACATTCAGAAAACGAAGATCATGGCAT
>SJYX01009143.1:139156-168876 GCA_006410675.1 Oreotragus oreotragus | reverse complement strand
TCATGATGTACTCTGCATAGAAGTTAAATAAGCAGGGAGACAATATACAGCCTTGACGTACTCCTTTTCCTATTTGGAACCAGTCTGTTGTTCCATGTCCAGTTCTAACTGTTGCTTCCTGACCTGCATACAGATTTCTCAAGAGGCAGGTCAGGTGGTCTGGTATTCCCATCTCTCTCAGAGTTTTCCACAGTTTATTGTGATCCACACAGTCAAAGGCTTTGGCATAGTCAATAAAGCAGAAATAGATGTTTTTCTGGAACTCTCTTGCTTTTTCCATGATCCAGCGGGTGTTGGCAATTTGATCTCTGGTTCCTCTGCCTTCTCCAAAACCAACTTGAACATCATGAAGTTCACGGTTCACATATTGCTGAAGCCTAGCTTGGAGAATTTTGAGCATTACTATACTAGCATGTGAGATGAGTGCAATTGTGCGGTAGTTTGAGCATTCTTTGGCATTGCCTTTCTTTGGGATTGGAATGAAAACTGACCTTTTCCAGTCCTGTGGCCACTGCTGACTCATCGGAAAAGACTTTGATGCTGGGAGGGATTGGGGGCAGGAGAAGAAGGGGACAACCAAGGGTGAGATGGCTGGATGGCATCACTGACTCGATGGACGCGAGTCTGAGTGAACTCAGGGAGGCCTGGCGAGCTGTGATTCATGGGGTCTTAAAGAGTCGGCCATGACTGAGCGACTGAACTGAACTGAATAATATTTAGTACTTATTTTGCAAGACTGAACGTGCTCACCTTTCACCTTTCTATACCTCAATTTAAATATTAATATGATGAGGGCAATGAAATATATCTTATCTAAATTAATCTTTAAGAATGTTAGGAAGATGACTAAATTAATACTACTCAGATTTGACCTGCTTGGAAGAAAAACAATTCTAAAACTCAAGTTCCCTTATTTTATTAAGATAATTTCACAGATTATCAAGGCTATAAATTCATACAAATAAAAGAGACTAAAATGAAAATGCGTGCTAAGTTGCTTCAGTCACATCCGACTCTTTACAACTGTATGGACTGCAGCCCACCAGGCTCTTCTATTCATGGGATTCTCCAGGCAAGAATACTGGAGCGGGTTGCCATGCTCTCTTTAAGGGGATCTTTCCAACCCAGGGATCAAACCCGCATCTCAAGTCTCCTACATTTGCAGGCAGGCTCTTTAGTTATTCACTAAATAACTGTAACAAAAATGGTGTAAGTAACATAAACTTCAAAAAGAGACNTGGGATTCTCCAGGCAAGAATACTGGAGCGGGTTGCCATGCTCTCTTTAAGGGGATCTTTCCAACCCAGGGATCAAACCCGCATCTCAAGTCTCCTACATTTGCAGGCAGGCTCTTTAGTTATTCACTAAATAACTGTAACAAAAATGGTGTAAGTAACATAAACTTCAAAAAGAGACGTTGCTTATGTAAAGCACTTTCTTACGTTTAGAGTTTGAAGATGAAGAAGGGAAGAGATCTGCACTTAAGATCAAGGGTGTGAATGGAAAACAGGGAGAAAGCCCAGGTCCTTGAGCCTCTGCATCCATCCTCCTAGTCTCATACAGAGAAACTGTTCTCCCGCCCAGACATTCCACAGTTCCATAAGTTACAGGCCGTTTTAGATAAACCTCTGCTATCTTCTCAGTCATGTTTGATTCTTTGTGACCCCATAGACTGTATAGCCCACCAGGCTCCTCTGTCCATGGCATTCTCTAGGCAAGAACACTGGAGGGGGTTGCCATTTCCTTCTCCAGAGGATCTTCCTGAGCCAGGCGTCGAACCTGTATCTCTTGCATTGCATGCGGATTCTTTACCATCTGAGCCACCAGGGAAGCCCAAACCTTCTCTACCCCACTGGAAGACACACTATCACCAATCTAGGCAATTAAAAAGATTTATTTATTTTATTCCCTATTTTTCTACATTTATTTATAAAGACAGAAAGGAAATTTTATAGGAAAAAAATGTCAGCTCTTTTCAGGGTTTGCAAACTTGGAGAGCCTATATACTTATTTTTAAATTTCCCATTAGCTGTAAATAATAGAAATCCTAACTTGAAGTGGATTTTATAATAAACAAATGTAGAACTGAAAATTCAGAGGTCAGGTGGGTTAAAATATGCTATGACTGATGATACCATCCAGGATCCAAGTTCTATCTTTCTCTTCTGTCATCCAGAGTCCATTTTCATCTGAGGGCTGGCTCCCCACATGGTTGTAGGTCATTGTTGTTATTGCCAGTAACAATCAGGGTTGTATGCTTCCTCGTTCATGTCAGGGTTAGCGGATCAAACCCCCCTCTCCTCTCCCAAACATCAAGTGAAAATTTTTCTCCTCCCTGATTGGGCCAATTTAGGTCATACATCTTTCTCTGAACCAGTGACTATCACCAGGAAAATGCTTTTTGCTGATTGGTTTAAGCTTGGGTACCCAAATCACTAGCAAGAGTGATGGATGACTATGATTGGCTTAGGCCAGGGGTCAGCAAACAATGGTTGTGGGTCAAATGCTGCCCACTAGCTGTTTCTGAAAGTTTTATTAGAACAAAGTCCCTCTTGGCTACTTTTCCGTAAAACAGCAGTGTTCAGTAGTGGCTAACAGAAACCATAGGGCCCCAAAATCCTCAAATATTTACTCTCTGGCCTTTTATGGAAAACATTTGCCAACCCCTGGCTTGAATAACATGGGCCCACTTTGGAGCTGAGTCCAGCCCCCTAAATCATGACTCAAGTACACAATGAGCTAAACTTGGACTAAATGAGGTTAATAAAATGTCTTCACATGTCAATCTAAATTAATTTTTTCCTTTGTTCTTTTCTGAGCAGAGCGAAACAAGAAAACAATACACTAGTTTCAGAAGGAAAGCCTTAGTTTTTGAAGTCCGTTGACTTAACCTCACGCCTCTCTTCCAGGTGGATTAGTGTTGTTTAGTAGCTCAGTCATGTCCGACGCTTTTGGGATCCCATGGACTGAGTCGGTTGCCATTTCCTCCACCAGGGGATCCTCCCGACCCAGGGATCGAATCTGTGGCTCTTGCTACGTCCCCTGCATTAGAGGTGGATTCTTTACCACTGAGCCAAGGGGAAGCCTTTTTATTGGTCTGTGTTCCATTCTCAGCCATGTGTAGTTTTGTTTGTTTTGTTTTCTGAATTGTCTTCAAGTTATTGGTTCATTCCATGGAACCAGAATATTTGAACTCTCTACCAGATCTTCAATCCACCAACAGTGTAAAATGACACAGCTAGACAAAACCTCCCTCAAACCAGGGCACTGCTTTGCACACCTGCTTAGCCACAGGCTCAGAGGTTAAAGCGTCTGCCTCCAACGTGGGAGACCCGGGTTCGATCCCTGGGTTGGAGAAGAAAATGGCAATCCACTCCAGTGTTCTTGCCTGGAAAATCCCATGGACGGAGAAGCTTCGTAGATTACAGTCCACGGGGTCGCAAAGAGTCGGACATGACTGAGCGACTTTACCTTACCTTACCTCAGCCACAGGAAGCCAGTGTACCTTCACACCATGATTGTCCAGGTGAGCCCTTTCCTGCCAAGACAGCCATCCCTTTCTTTTTCTATAGCTTTACTTAATTCTATTGTGACAGAAACAATACAAGTCCACTGTAGGAACATTAGAAAACACAGATAACCAAAAAAGGGGGAAAAAAGAAAATTTGTCACCATCCCACACCCCAGGGAACTTTGAAAACAAACAGCATTTTCTAGAGGTGAGGTCTTCACTCTAAGTGATCTGAACTAACTTTGACTTTTCCAACAGGAAGTCATGGTGGAATATTTTATTTTTTTAGCTCCCTATATTTATGGAGTTTACTGAATGGGTCTATTCTTTGACTAGCCTTTCTAAGGGTCTTAATAAGTTGTGAACTTTCTGACCATTTAAGGAAATTTATGGAAAAGGGCAGAGTTAGAGAAGTTGCTGTTTAAATGATTCTCTCAAAGTCTTAGGCACATCTTTTGCAAACGTGAAAGAGCTCCTAGCGCTCTTCGTTTGGGCTGGTGTATACAATTTCACCTTATTAGGTAAATAAAAGGGAAGGAACCTTTGTGAAATACAGGGTTGGGAAAGTAGGCTCAGCCTCACAAATCCTCACTTAGGCACACCTGTGGGTTCACTAACGCTTATTACAGAAACCACTTGAAAATGCCCCAAGGTTGGGTTGTTTCCAAGACATTAGATGGGCACAATGTTAGGGTTAGGGCTAGAATCAACTATAGGATGGGATTCAATACCACTGCGTGTCCGTGTGGGGGATCTGAGCATGGGATGGGAGCCAACGTCTTAATTAGAAACCAAGCGTAACTTCAGAGAGCAATGCTTTCCATCTTGCTCCCAGCACCCGCCCCTCCTCCATTATTCCTCTGCAGAGTCCACACAGTATTGCTGACACCTTGAAAGGGAAGTCTCTCAGTCGTGTCCGACTCTTTGCGACCCCATGGACTGCAGCCTACCAGGCTCCCCTGTCCATGGGATTTGCCAGGCAAGAGTACTGGAGTGGGGTGCCATCGCCTTCTCCGAGACCTTGGGTCATAACAAATTCGGCCATTCGTATGGATAATTCTTGTTGAAGAGTGTATGAGCCCCCGGGNCCCATGGACTGCAGCCTACCAGGCTCCCCTGTCCATGGGATTTGCCAGGCAAGAGTACTGGAGTGGGGTGCCATCGCCTTCTCCGAGACCTTGGGTCATAACAAATTCGGCCATTCGTATGGATAATTCTTGTTGAAGAGTGTATGAGCCCCCGGGTCCCTGGAAGAGAAGGGGTGAATGGGGGAGGGAAGTCCAAAATAGAGGTTAAAAGAACACTGGCTCTACATTAAAAAGATGAAATATTGCCATTTGCAGCAACATGGATGGAGCTAGAGAATATTATACTTAGTAAGTCAGGCAAAGACAAAAAATAAATGATATCACTTATATGTGGAATCTGAAAAATAACACAAATGCATCTATATACAAAATAGAAACAGACTCACAAGCATAAGAAAACAGACTTATGGTTATCAAAGTAGAAGGGAGGGTGCAGAGATAAATGAGGAGTATGAGATTAAGATACAAACTACTACACATAAAATAGATAAGCAGCAGGGATTTACCGTATAGCTCGGAACTAAACCTCTTAATACAATGGAAAATAATATGAAAAAAACCTATATGATTGAATCACTTTGCTGTATACCTGAAACTAACACAATATTATACATTAATTATACTTCAATTAAAAAAAGAACTCTGGCTCTTGGGCCCCAGCTGCCTGGATTTTTATCCCATCTCCAGCTTCACCCTTACAGGCAAGGTGACCTTGGGTCCTTAAACTTGTTAGGTTTCATTTTCTTCAGGGATAAAATAATGATTAAAGTAGCGCTCACCAACTTCATAATGCTGGCTGCTGTGCAGGCGGAAAGCAATGAAGAGGCAAAATAGATATCAGCTGCCATCTCTGTGGGGGGAACGGTGCAGAGTGAGGAAGCTGGGAGCCTCAGAACATACTCCTCGGCACAGCACTGCTGGCCTGTGGAGATCATATTCACAGGGTTCCCACTACCAGAACTGCCCGATTCACAGTTAGACATTCTGCACCAGACGGACTCTACGAGAGAAGTGAGTTTTATCTCTCAGCCCCCAAAATTTTTATTGCAATATAGTTGATTTACAATGTCATGTTAGTTTCAGTTATACAAGAAAGAGATTCAGTTATTCATATATATGTACGAATACATATATTCTTTTTTTATAATTTCTTCCAGTATAGCTTATTACAAGATATTGAGTATAGTTCCCTGTGCTATATAGTGGGTCCTGTTGGTTATTATATTTATATTTATAGCAGTGTGCATATGTTAATCCCAAGCCTCCTAATTTATGCCCTTCCTACCTTTCCCCCCGGTAACAAAAAAAAGTTGTTTTCTAAGTCTGTGAGTCTGTTTCTGTTAAGTTCGTTTGTACTGTTTTTTAAAGATTCTACATACAAGCGTTATCGTATATTTGTCTTTGCCTGGCTCGCTTCACTTAGCATGGTAATCTGTAGGGCCTTCCATGTTGCTGCAAATGGCACTATTTCATTCCTTTTTGTGTCAGCCAAAATACAACACATTTTATTTTTTAGAAAAGTGATAGATTTATAGAAAAATTTAGTATATATTTTAGATAATTCCCATAAACCATATATCCAGTTTCCCCTATTAAATCTTACATCAGAAGGGTAGTTATTACAATTAACCAGCCAATATTGATGCATTATTTTCGACTGGCATCCATATTTTATTCAGATTTCCCAAGTTTTTACCGAATGTCCTCTTTCTGCTCTAGGAGTGCACCCAGGACACCACGCTGCATTTAGTTTTTAGCTCCTCTTGGCTGTAAGCTTCTCAGGCTGTCTGTGTTTTCGATGACCTTGACAGTTTTGAGGAGTATTGACTACGTGTTTGGTAGTATGTCCCTCCATTGGGATTTGTCTGTTTTTCTCATCATTAAATTAGGCTTGTGTGTTTTTAGGGGGAGTGACCACAAGGGTCAGTGCCATTTAATTGTATCAAGGATACACACTGTCAACATGACTTAACATTGTTGATGTTGACCTTGATGACCTGGCTGAGGTAGTGTTTGCTAGGTTTCTCCACTGTAAAGGTATTATTTCCCCCCTTTTCCATACCATTCTTTTTGGAAGGAAGTCACAACATGCTGCCCACACATAAAGCGTGGGGAGCTACCCTCCACCTCCTTGAGGTATCTGGAATTCTTCTGTGTGGGGATTTATTTTTTTCTCCTCAACTAATTTTTCCAGTCTAGACTTCATTCGAATGAATTATTTTTACCAAAGGCCACTGAAAATAGTCTAAAGCCAACTACCTTCAAGTTTATATTCTCAAAACTCACTACTTTCTATAATTATTAATATTTGGAGTGTTCTTATGCTGGGCATAGGGAAAAGGTGACAAAAACAAGATTTCTAAAGGCTGACAATCTTTTAGTTGAGTGTCACCAAGAGCAGGTCTGGAACGAACAATTCCTCAGTAACCCTATATGGAAAGATCTGAAAATGAATAAGGAATTAAAAATAAAATGAGTGGGATGGCCAGAGCCAATATGAATGAAGAGCTGTGAGCCAAGTGGAAAAGCATCCTTTGGCAAGTTTAAACTGGTTACCTCAGCATGTCCTGAAAATATGCTCTCACAGTTCCAGGCCATTAGGCTCCCTTTGTGGGCATGAGTCCTGTCCCTTCCCCAGAAGGAAGCTTCTTCTCTCTTTAGATTGATCTAGTATTAACATGCTCTTAAAAATCATACACACACACACACACACACACACACCCCTCATCACATACCACACACCACCAAACAACTTGAAAATAATTCTATGTCTTAGAATAATTGGCTGAGTAGCTGAAAATCTACTTGACTTCTCCTTGGAAAGACTTTCCTTTTTTTAAATTAAAAAAAAAAATTATTAAAGTATAGTTGATTTACAATGCTGTGTTAGTTTCAAAGTGATTCAGCTATACATAGATACATATACAAACATATGTATATTCTTTTTTTACATTCTCTTCCATTACAGATTATTACAAGACACTGAGTATAGTTTCTTATGCTGTACAGTAGGTTCTTGTTGGTTGTCTATTTCATATACAGTAGTATTATATTTTAATCCCAAACTCCTAATTTATGCCCCTCTCATTTCTATATTTTTGTCATTTCCAGAATGTTATTATATGATAGAATCATAGTTTTGATATTTTTTAATTAATTAATTTTTAATTGGAGGATAAGCTTTACAATGTTGTGTTCATTTCTGCCATGCATCAGCGTGAATCAGCCATTGGTATAGTATACACATGGCCCCTCCCTCCCACCTGGAAAGATTTCTTATGAAACTGAAAAGGATATGTTTGGGGTTAATCTGAAAGAAAATGGGGAAAGATAATTGTTGGACCAGTTTATAAGGTTTCCACATTTTCCCCATCTATTTGCCATGAAGTGATAGGACTGGAGAGGCTTCCCTGGTGGCTCAGCTGGTAAAGAATCTGCCTGCAATGCGGGAGACCTGGGTTCAATCCCTGAGTTGGGAAACTCCCAGATGGGACTAGATGAAATGATGGGACTCAACATTCTTGGTTTTTTGAATGTTGAATTTTAAGCTAGTTTTTTCACTCTCTTCTTTTACCNCCCTGGTGGCTCAGCTGGTAAAGAATCTGCCTGCAATGCGGGAGACCTGGGTTCAATCCCTGAGTTGGGAAACTCCCAGATGGGACTAGATGAAATGATGGGACTCAACATTCTTGGTTTTTTGAATGTTGAATTTTAAGCTAGTTTTTTCACTCTCTTCTTTTACCCTTATCAAGAGGCTCTTTAGTTCCTCTTTGCTTTCTTCCATTAGAGTGGGACAGATTGAAGGCAGGAAGAGAAGCGGACGACAGAGGATGAGATGGTTGGATGGCATCACTGACTCGATAGACGTGAGTTTGAGTAAGCTCTGAAAGTTGGTGATGGACAGGGAGGCCTGGCGTGCTGCAGTCCATGGAGCCGCAAAGAGTCGGACACAACTGAGCGACTGAACTGAACTGATTAGAGTGGTATCATCTGCATGTCTGAGGTTGTTGATATTTCCCCGGCAGGCAATTTTGTTTCCAGCTGTGACAGAAATAGGTGAGTTTTTTCATTTCTTCAGAGCCCCAAGACAGAGACCTCTAACACTCTCAGGTCAGACACAGCCCTACTCACAGCATTCCAGGGCTCTGACACATTTCTTTGGAAACCCACCCATTGCATGGTATATAGAAGCATCTGTTGCCCAGCGGTGGAAGCGTGGGTTCCTGTCTTGTCCTGTTCTGATGTGCTTTCACAAACTCCTGAAAAGAGGCCTTCATTTTGATCTAGTATCTCGGGCCATTCAAATGAGCAGAAGGGGAAAAGCCCTTGAACAGTTTTACTATAATCATGGTGAAGATGTTTTAAAAGAATTATCCTGGTCAGTTCAGAGCTTTCTCAATTTTCTACTTTCTATACACACAGCAAATGGAGAATCCTTGGTCAAATAGAAAGCTCAGGAAAGGAGATGGTGGGGTTGAAAATGGTTCATTGCTAACTAAGTCTCTGCTAACAGTTTTTTTCTGAAGTATGGGACTTTGACTTTACGGACTAAAGCATTCATGGCTTCATTAACAAAATTAGGTGCCCTCTCTGTGTCACTCACGTTGCCTAAAGCATGATTATTATAATTTTTCTGGAAGATTTTGGATCTTATTAATTCTTTTTTAAAATATAGTTCAATAAAATTTTTTCATTGAAAAAAAAAACCCCAAAAATTCCATACAAAATTGAAAAATGGCTATATACTCTTGAAGCAAGCAGAAGATTGTCAGCTTTTAAGGATTTGGGGGCCATGTCCTGATGGTCTTTGATGGACAACCCCACCCAGCAAGCTCTCCCCAGTTTGAATAACCGACAGGAATAATCATGACTTATTAGGACGAGACATTCTATATTCTTTGTCTTGCAGGCACACAGTATGGATCTTGTTCATTCTTAATCCTTATTTTTACTGTTCAGCACTATAGGTAACATAGACAGTGAAATTCAAATTTTTGCCCATCCTTTGAGTTCACTTGGAAATTTTTCATAGTTCTTTGTTTTGTTTTTGTTTTTTTTTTTTCCAGTGAGATAATAGATATGAGCTTCTATTCTTGAGATATTTTTCTTTTCAGTTAACTCAACTGCTGAAACAAATTCAGTCCAATTAAGGGTTCTGATTGAGAATTTCTGGGTAAATGGTTTTCAAATTCTTTGCCTAGAGGGGAACACTTCAAAGAAGTTAAGTTTGCAGAATGCACATGGCAACCACAAAAGGAAATACAGTAATCTGATATTGGTTAGAGCAAATCCAATACCCTTACTTAAACCATGGGCTTCACAGAAATGACTCAAGTATACCTCATCAACCCCAAGTATGTACGCTAATATTCGTTTGAGATTCAAACCCCTCCATTTCTACCAAATGTCCCAGTCACGTGTCCGAGCTCGGGATGCAGACGGTCAGGGTATCTATGAATTGTGATTGTTTACTCAAGGCTTAGGAACTGCCAGTAAACAAATATTTCATTCGGCTTCACTTGAAAAGTAAACTTCTGCACAATGTAGTGAGATGCCTTCTACTGGGACCGGATTGAAAGAAAGAGAATTGTGATGCTTAACCAAGTAAACTCTCTAGCAAAACATACTCACTCTGGCAATCACATCTAGACCTTGCCATTCCAAGTCACTGTACCTCTTCCAGAACCTCAGTTGCAAGCACCCAGTCTCTTACCATTGCCTCTGATTTTGGGAGGTCAGGCTCTCCAGTGGCCAGACTCTAATAATACCCCAATCCTGTTAGGACCTGTGATCCATTGAGCCCACCACATTTACACTCTCCCCCCTACCCTCTTGCCATCACAGTCCCCTTCACCCATGTAAAATGCCACGATCAATCAGTAGAATCCCTCCGCTAGAGTCCCACTAGAATCCCATGCACACTTTACAGTCACATTTTGAATTCATGCTCATTAACCTCAAGGGATTGTGAGCAATCAGGTTCCATTTCCCTAGGCTGATGGCTTTTCCATTCTCCTCAAAGTCTGTGCCTCTCTCTCCTTCTCCAAACCTCTCACACCTCCTCCCCATGCCACTCTCGGCTAATAACCTGTTTCCTAAGACAGGGCGCAAAGAGAAACCCTTGGAAGACAGCCTGTACCTCCACTTGCCCTGCCGCGTCCAGCCTGCCCTCTTTCCCCCACCCCGCTGTCACAGTCCCCATCTCAGGCCAGCAGGAGGGCTCCTCCCTTCCTTCATCAAGGACCGCACCCACCCCCTGAGGTAGGATGCTTCATCCTCTCGCCTGTGTCATCGGTTTTCCTTTCTCTTCTGGATTTTTCCCATATTGAAAACAGGTCCCTGGAACCCAGGCTGCAATTCAGCTACCGCCCTCATTTTCTGCTCCCTTTTACAGCTGTCTCCCATGTGGACACAGAAGAGTTGTCCATCAGGGCCTTCCCTGGTTTCTTTCTTCCCAGTCTCGTTTGAAACAGTTAGATTTCAAGAAATCTCTCCAACCACTGCGATTAGGCCAGGACCTCAGGGTGTAAAACTCAGTGGCCAATTCTCAGCGCTCATTTCTTGTGTCTTTCGGCTTCCTTTAACTGACCATTCCTTTCTTTCTCCTTAAAATGTTTTTCTTGGCTTTCCAGAACATTGTGTGCTTGTGTGGCTTTTCTCCTGCCTCACAGATCACCCCTTCTTGGTCTCCTTTGCTGATTGCTCCTCATCTCTCTGACCTCTTAATACGGAAGTTCTCTCCTAATGGACCAGAAACCATCCAAGGCTCAGGTCTTGCTCCCCATCTCTCATCTGTCTGTACTCACTCTCTTGGTTTTCTCAGCTAGTCTCAGCTCTAAACTGACGACATTCACATTTATATCTTTGGCCCTCTTGAACAGCCCCCCCGTGAACTTTTAAGATCATATTCAACTTCCTAACTGAAATCTCCATTTGGACAGATAGCAAAGTCCCTGGCATAATACAAAACTGAGCTCCTGATATTCTGCCTCCTTCTCCCCTTCTGCCTCAGTCTTCCCATCCTTTTGGCCTTCAGTTCAAGCACCTTAGGGTTTCCCTGGTGACTCAGATGGTAAAGAATCTACCTGTAATGACCTGGGTTGAATCCCTGGGTTGGGAAGGTCCCCTGGAAGAGGGCATGGCAACCCACTCCAGTGTTCTTGCCTGGAGAATCCCATGGGCAGAGGAGCCTGAAGGGCTACAGTCCATGCGGTCACAAAGAGCAGGACACGACTGAGTGACTACGCACGTACAGACACACCAAGCACCTTAAGGTCGTTCTTGACGCTTCCCTTCCTCTCGCAGTAGATCTTGCTGCCCTGTCTGCCTTCAGAGCATAATCAGCATTGGATCACTTCTCATCACGCCCACTGAGCTTCCCTAACCCAGGCCCCTTCTCTTTTAACTTTACTTATTCACTTTTGGCTGTGCTGGGTCTCGCTGCGCACGGGTTTCCCTAGTTGCAGCAAGCGGGGGCTGCTCTGTAGTTGCAGTGACAGGCTTCTCATGGTGGCTGCTTTTTGTTGTGAGTCATGGGTTCTAGGGTGTGCGCACTTGGTAGCTGTGGCACACGAGCTTAGTTGCTCCGTGTGATGTGGGATCTTTGGGCATTGGCAGGTGGATTCTTCACCGCTGGACCAGCAAGGGAGTCCTGGGCCCCCTTATCTTTTGCACAGATGATTGCGATCCCCTTCCATCTCACCTCCCTCCTTTTACCTTTGCCCTCTTCTATCATAACACCACTGCCAGGCTCCTCCTATTACAGCATAACTCAGACCACATTGCTCCCTGTTACAGAAGCTTCTGATAGCATCCCAGCTCACTCTGAAAGCCAAAGTCCTTGTCATGTTCTCAAGATGCTACACTGAGCATCCTGGCCCCCTCTCAACCCCCTTTCCTTCCCTGACCCCCTCCTCACTCACCTGCCGTCACGTAGTTGCTTCCCCTTTGGGGCCTCGGCATGCCCCCCACCCCCACCCCATGCCTCTACCTGGAAAGTGCTTTCTCCAGAAAGCCATGCAATCCAGGTCTTTACTCCAATGGCATCTTAGTGAGGCTTCCTGGACCAGCTTGCCTAAGTCCACAAGCTCCACCCTATCCCCTAAATGTTTTCTTTCCCCTCTTCCCAGTTTTCTTTTTCTTCATAGAGAATCATTTTCCCTTCTACCCTACTAGACATCACTGTGTCACTTAGAGGCAGTATCATATGGTGGTTGAGCTGGAGGTATGTCCTTGGGGTCCGTGTGCCTGAGTTCAAGGCCAGGCTGTGTTACTTACCAGGTAGTCAAGACGAAATCCCGCTGTTGTCCATTTTTCCCATCTATAGAATGAGAATAACAATAGTACGCACCTCATCAGGTTGTAGGCTTCCTATTTGTACAGTTCTTGGAATGGTACTGGACCATAGGAAATGCTCCATGGTCGACTAACACGTTTCACCCATCTTTTGTTTATTTCGCCTCCCCCACTAGAAGGTGAGTTCCATGAGGGTGGCATTTTGTCTGTTTTGTACACTGCTCCATCCCCACCACCTAGTCCAGGGTCTCACCAGAGCTGGGTCTCACTGTCTAGCTCTGCAATGAGTTCCTGAGATACTCAAGAGTCAGTGAGGAAAACTTGCTAAAAATTTCGTTAATGTAATGATGTCAGGGCTTCCCTGGTGGCTCAGCTGGTAAAGAATCCGTCTGCAATGTGGGAAACCTGGGTTTGATCCCTGGGTTGGGAAGATCCCCTGGAGAAGGGAACGGCTACCCACTCCAGTATTCTTGCCTGGAGAATCCCATGGACAGAGGAGCCGGGCAGGCTACAGTCCTTGGGGTCGCAAGAGTCTGGCAAGACTTAGCAACTAAACCACCAACATAATGATGTCGTGTGAACCNGGAAGATCCCCTGGAGAAGGGAACGGCTACCCACTCCAGTATTCTTGCCTGGAGAATCCCATGGACAGAGGAGCCGGGCAGGCTACAGTCCTTGGGGTCGCAAGAGTCTGGCAAGACTTAGCAACTAAACCACCAACATAATGATGTCGTGTGAACCAAAGCTAGAGTTCCTGACTGCAGATGCTGATCTAGGCCTAGATACATTTGTGTTCATCACTCACGGGTGACAAGCCTTTCTCCTAGATTGTTTCAGAGAGTTACGAAATAGACTTTCAGGGTTCTAGGTGGGTGTGTGATGGTTCTATTTTAGTACTAGATCAATAAGCATCAAAAATCATTTTCCTTCGATAAAAGGGCACTCACTAACTGAGGGGTTCATGTCCTACACTGAAGCTCTGCTCAGTGGTTTCTGATCAGAATATTCTTCACAATGCCACATAAGTGAGCAGATATCCACAGGATACTCTGGGGTCCCCAGTGAAATGGGCTCCCTAAAGAATTTGAAGGACACTATTATTATCCTTGACCATCTCACAGACTCCAGAAAGGCTCAGAAGGGTAAACTTAGGGAGTTCAGATCTTTCAGCTCATTAAGATAGCATTGGTTTTGTTGTGCAATTTTATTTTGCTTTAATAAAAATAATCTAGCACTGAGTCCTGGTTGAAACATCAAGGTCTGCGTCCTTGTTGTCCAGAGTTCATGTTCTGTTCTGTATGGTGAACGCTTAGAGCAGGCTTGGGCCTGACTCCAGTATTCGACTGTCTCTGGTATATAATTCCCTGAGGATGGAAGTGGACACAATTCTATTTTAAGAAGTGATCTTTAAGAATTGAGTTTGGCCTTATCCACCTCTGAGATTAAAAGGTTTACTGAAGATAGTGTGGGCTCTGCCCCTCAAGCCATCCACCCTGGCCTCAGCGAATACCTGCCCCAGGGCGCTCTTTCTTTCTTTGGCAGAAGTCTGATCCTGCAGCCGCCGGGCACATTCTGGACGCTGGCACTCCCCTCCCAGCCGCACCCACTGTCGTCATGCAGTGAGCACACCAAACAGGTTCTCCTGGCCAGACGGCGGCTGAGGTGTCTGCAGTGGAAGGGAAGTACAGTCATGCACACGCCCCATGACACAGTGACAGAGAGGAAGGAACAGCTCTGCCTTCCCCTGGCTTAAAATAAATACAGTAACCACACAGAGTGGCTTTCCCCGGGAGGTAACGGAGCTCACAGGCCTCTTCTGAGCAGCTCTATACTTACTGTTGCATTTGTGATCACATGTATACATATATATATTATATAGGTATATTATAGATATAGATATATATGGCTTCCCTAGTGGCTCAGATGGTAAAGAATCTGCCTGCAATGCAGGAGATGTGGGTTCAATCCCTGGTCAGGAAGATTCGCTGGAGAAGGAAATGGAAACCCACCTCAGTATTCTTGCCTGGAGAATTCCACGGACAGAGGAGCCTGGTGGGCTACAATGGGGTTGTAAAGAGTCAGACACAAGTGAATGACCAACACACACACACATATGTATATAATATGTAAATATATAAATGTAAATATTAATAGATATAAGGTCCCAAATTGTACACACTTCAGGTCCCACAAAAATGTAGCCTAGCTGATTACCCTAAATTTGTATAGTGTCATATACTTACCCACTATCTGAATGACTCTGTAAGGTTGTGTTGCCTCCATTTATAGTAAACACTGGCAGGGGGAGAGGCTTAGCTAAGAGTATACAGCTAAACAGCCCAAGAACTGTGGCCATTCAGTAGGAACTGAGGTCCACATTGAGCTTCTTTTGATGCCTTTATCTGTATTTTTTGGTTATCAAATTCCAAATGGATCACTCATGTTAAATGACTTGGCTCTGTTTGTTTTATAACTTGCAGACTCATTCAGAACAAGCTCACCCCATTCACGGTATCTGATGGTAATGATGAATCATAAAAAGTCTAGTCTGTAATCTTTTGGCCTATTCACACCTAGTGGATGGAAATGACTAGAAGATCTTATGAAAAGTGGAGAAATCAATTGTGAGATAAATTCTTATGTTAAAGGATTTAAAAAATAGATACATCAGTCTCTGCCTACTCTTTAAGAAGGCCTTTGTACTCTATGGGAGAAAAATCTTGATTAATCAACCAGTTCAGCATTACTATAAAGTACCTAGAGTTTCTCAGTAGTTTTAAGAAGCACAGAAAAGAGCTAACATTGTCGCTAACATTGTAATTAGCAAAGACTTATTCTGAACATCTCCCTCCTCAATTACAGCCTTTTTTCTAGTAAGGGGAGCTGCAAGTCAAGGTGATGCTTGGTTGGCTCCAACATGCAGACACTCAGGATATACCAAAAACAAGGATTAACACAGGGGAAACCTGTGAGAACAGTGCATAGCACTCTCTGATGCTCTAGACAGTACTAGAATCCCCTAGAAGGGGCTTAAAACACAGACTACCCCCACCCCTTGACCCCTGGATTTCTGATTCAGTAGGTCTGGGGTGGAGTCTGAGGATATGCATTCCTAAGAAGCTACCAGGCAAAGTAGATATTGCTGGTCCCAGGGCCTCACTTTGAGAACCATTCCTCTAGGAGACATTCTCAGTCCATAATTCTACATGAGTACAGGCTTCATCATATTACTTCTTTAACCTCATTACACTCAACAGAAGAGCATGATTAAGCCCATAGCAGTTTTTGCCAGCCTTTTCTTAGAATCTAATAAGACATCAACAGACTACTAATGGTTTGGTATCTCCCCTTTTTGATCTCAACATGGCAAAGTCTTTCTAGTTGGGGCCCTGATGAAAGACTAGACACTTTAGAAAAAAAAATTATCTGGCTATGTTGGGACTTGGTTGCAGCACGTGGGATCTTTGTTGTGTCATGCGGGAGCCTTTGTTGTGGCACACGGGTTCTCTAGTTGTGGCTGGGGGCTTAGTCGCTCCACAGCATGTGGGATCTTAGTTCCCAGACCAGGGATCAGACTTGAGTCTCCTACACTGCAAGGTGGATTCTTAACCATTGGACCACTAGGAAGTCCCTAGGCACTTCTTTAGAGCCTCAAGTAATAGGTGAGAGTTTGAAATAACCGAACAGTTTGCCGTGTTGTTGTTGGTCTTATGAAACGATAGCACCACACATGGGAATAGCCAACAGTAATCGGTTAAAAACTGGGACATGGAAAATGAGCACATAGCATGAGCTTTCCTTGGAATTACAGACCATAGTGGGATTCCCAAACATCTCCAAGACACAGAGAGCAATGGATGGGCAGAAAACTCAACTACGCAGCTGTACATCATAGAATTTGCTGTCCCTGCATTTTCATTCCCGAGCTCATTTCCCAGATTGTATTCACTCCAACACAGCTAAAAAGTACACACCTTTTCATATAAATAGTATTTGTCCTTCAAAGACTTCCCATAATAAATGGTCCTGAGCATTCATTGATCACACACAGACACACACACATATAATGTTCCTAAGCATCGATCCACATCCTCGCATATTCTTACTTTATAGAAATAGATCTTCCTCTAGTTTTGTTTATAATGTTTATGTTTTACTTTTTGCTGCTTCCTTGACTTAAATACACTTCCCAAAGTAGTGATAATTGCTTTTGTCACATGATAAAACCCATGAATACCAGTACTAGATAGGCTATGAGAGCAATGAGTATTCCAAAAATTCTTGTCGATAATGCATAAAACAGGCAATCATCTACAGAGAGAGAACAGACCATGTATCCTGAAGCCAAGTAGCCTCATGGACAATTTGCTTAAAATTCAGCACCATTTTCAAGTGTTTTAGCATTCATTTGAGCAACCTATTTTTGTTATCATTGTTCTTGGCTATTGGCATTTTGAGAATTAACAAAAATCTAATTTTGCTCCTTGGAGAAGTGGCTGGTTTAGGATCAGGACAGGGAAAGTACAGGTGAGCCTGTAATATCTTGATGTGCCAAAAGTAAGGCAACGCTCAAAGAATGATGAGAATGTGTTAGAAAGTAAGAGGCCAGCTTTCACGCACCCCCATTGGCTAAGTAAGGGACATTTAAGATGTTGATATTTAAAATAAATATCAAGAACAAAATATTAAATAAAATAGGAATCCATAAATCTAAAGTAATAGAAATCAGAAATTCCCTAGTGGTGCTGTGGTTAGGATTCAGTGCTTTCACTGCCATGGCCTAGGTTCAGTCCCTGGTTGGGAAACTAAGATTTTGCAAGCAGTATCATGTGAGCAAAAAAAAAAATGAAGTAATAGAAACAAATATGAATATAGAAACAGATGGGCTCCCCTGGTGGCTCAGCAGTAAAGAATCTGCCTGCAGTGTAGGAGAAGTAGGTTTGATTCCTGGGTCAGGAAGATACCTTGGAGAAGAAAATGACTACCCGTTCCAGTATGCTTGCCTGGGAAATCCCACGGACAGATGAGCCTGGTAGGTTATAGTCCAGGGTGTTGCAAAAGAGCTGGACACGACTGAGCATGACTGAAGAACAACAACAAATAGATACAGTATTAGATAACGGAAGAGACGGAAAAACTCTGCCTTACAATATTAATGCCAACTAATGAATATGGAAAGAATAACGGAATTAGAAAATCTCCATTTGGCAGCCATCATCACTGGGTAAATGTATAAGAAGTAACAGAATATGTATATAGTCTCAAAGTGTCTCCTTGTGAGATCCTTGGTAATTGTCAGTACAAGGTTAACAGTGTAACTTTATAGTGGATAAACCTAGAAGGTACTAGCCCAATCAAATGTCAAAGTTTATACCTATGGCTGATTTGTGTTCATATACAGCAGAAGCCAATACAATATTGTAAAGCAATCATCCTCTGGTTTAAAAATAATAAATAAATAAACAAAAAACAAAAGTCAACATAACAAGGTTAACATAGCCAGTAATTACTTAGGTCCCTCCTGAAAAAAAAATCAGTATTACTTCTATGATCTCCTTGCCAGAGGTGCACAACCTGAATCCAATCCAAAGAAAACATCTGACAGACCAAACTGAGGAACATTCCACAAAATGTGTCTTTTTTTTTTTTAATGTCAAGGTCACAAAATACAAAAAAAACCAAAGACTCAGAATTGTTCCAGATTAAAGAAAATGAAAGAGATGTGACAACTGAACAAGACACATGATTTCAGATTTTCTTTTGCTATAAGGGACATTATTGAGACAAAGATTATTTGTTTTCTATGACTCTGTAACTAAGTTACTCCAAACTCAGTGATTTAAAGCAACACAAATTTTGTTATTTTATAGTTCTATCGAAGTCTGATGGGGGTCTCCCCGGGCTAAAGTCAAGGTCAGCTGCGCTTTGTCCCCTTCTTGGAGTCTGTAGGGGAGAAATGTGTGTGTGTGTGTGCGTGCGTGCGTGTACACTCACGCGCTGAGCTGTGTCTGACTCTTCGCAACCCCATGGACTGTAGCTCGCCAGACTCCTCCGTTCATGAAATATTCCAGGCAAGCATACTGGAGTGGGTTGCCGTCTCCTTCTCCAGGGGATCATCCCAACCCAGGGATCGAACCCACGTCTCCTGTGACTCCTGCTTTGGCAGGCAGATTCTTTAGGGCGAACATTCCCTTGCCTTTTTGGGTTCCTAGAGGCCACCCCCCTACCCTGACTCCTGTTACCTCCTCCATCTTCAAGCTGGTAGTGATGGTCTTATCACATTGCATCACTCTGAGCCCCTTTCCTGCCTTCCCTCTTTCAATTATAAGAATCCATATAATCACATTGGCCCAACCAGATAATCCAGGGATATCTCTCAATTTCACAATCAGCTGATTCACAACCTAATTACATCAGAAACCTTAATTCCACTTTGCTTGTGTAACCCTACAGGACCTGGACATCTTTAGGGCAGCCGTTATTCTGCCTACCACAATGGAGCAATCTGTATAGGGCTGTAGGTTAGCTAACAGCATCATATCAGTGGGAATTTCCTGATTTGGACAACTGTACTGTCATCATGTAAGAAAGTTTCCTGTCTTTAGGAAATACATATTGAAGTATTTATGGGTAAAGGGATATCATGCCTGTAACTTAAAAGCGTTCTCTTTTTCTCCCTCTCTTGCCACAGAGAGCAAGAGTGAGAGCAGTGAAAAAGCAAATGTAATAAATNAATAACTATGGTGAGATGAGGTTCTTACAAAAAAACACTCTGTCTTGTCAAGCACCTTGGGAATCTGAGCCAAAGAAACATGCCCATTTTAGTCACCTGTCCACTCACACATGGACACTCCCTTTGACCCACCTGTATCCCCAGCTGACTCCAGTGTCTCCTCTAGGGGAGGTTTCATGTTAGTCCTGGGCCTTGCTGGAGCCTCGCACACCGACCAAAATGCTAACAGGTGAACAGGTATGCAATGCGACTCTTGCGAGGAAAGGTGAAGTGAAATGAAGTCGCTCAGTCGTGTCTGACTCTTTGCGACCCCATAGACTGTAGCCTACCAGGCTCCATCCATGAGATTTTCCAGGCAAGAATACTGGAGTGCGTTGCCATTTCCTTCTTCAGAGGATCGTCCCAACCCAGGGATCGAACCCGGGTCTCCCGCATTGCAGGCAGATGCTTTACCATCTGAGCCACCAGGGGAAAGATACCGCCTGGCTAAGGAGAACTAGGCCGGAGGCAGTCTCCATGGGGTCTCTGCCCTGCCACCACTGACTGTGAAACACCAGCGGGCTTGGAAAGATCCCCTGGAGAGCTTACCAGCATCAGATAAAGGAGAGATACAACTCACGGACAAAAGACAAGCGGCACTGAAAACAAAGAGTGTAGAGCCGTTTCCCTGAAACTTGGTTTTGATAGGAAGACAAGAAAAGCAACTCTCCACTGTACATAAAAGCTTCCCCCACTCAGCTGCCTGCCCTGAGCTCCACACTTCCTCAGCCCCTGGGATTCGAACAGCCGGTAGGCATAGCCTAGGGCAGCCACTAGACAGCCTCAAAAGCTTCTCTTCTCCAAGTTCCACCTGGAGGATGAATTCAGTTTCAAGGTTCCTTTTAAACCTTTTCACTCGTGCAAACGTAAAGCTATAGTTTCAGCTCTTAAAAGGTGGGCATCCACCCCATTCTTCTATCCTTCTGTTGGAACAGAGGCAGAGAAGCTAAAAATGGGGAGCAGTCTTTCCAAAGATGAGTTACAGGAATTCACTGAAATGAGAAGTCATTTAGGAAGATGACTTCCCTGGTGGCTCAGGTGGTAAAGCCTCTGTCTACAAAGAGGGAGACCTGGGTTCGATCCCTGGGTCAGGAAGATCCCCTGGAGAAGGAAATCGCAACCCCCTCCTGTACCCTTGCCTGGAGAATCCCATGGACAGAGGAGCCTGGTAGCCACGACTGAACAACTTCACTTTCTTTCACTTTCTTTAGGAGGATTAGTAAAGACCCTAAATAGACTGTCCACACTTCTAAGAAATGTCATTCTAATTCAGCCAGACAGAGCCAGTGGCATCGCATGTTGCTATTGTTCAGTGGCTCAGTATGCCCGATTTTCTGCAACTTCATGGGCTGCAGCATACCAGGCTTCCCTGTCTTTCACTGTTTCCCCGAGTCTGTACAAACCCATGTCCATTGAGTCGGTGATGCCATCCAGCCATCGCATCCTCTGTCGTCCCCTTCTCCTGCCCTCAGTCTTTCCCAGCATCAGGGTCTTTCCCGATGAGTCAGTTCTTCATATCAGGTGGCCAAAGCACTGGAGCTTCAGCTTAAGCATCAATCCTTCCAATGAATGTATGCTCAGTCCCTTGTCTGAGTCTTTGCAACCCCATGAACTGTAGCCTGCCGGGTTCCTCTGTCCATGGGATTTTTCTGGCAAGAATATTCCAATGAATACTCAGGGTTGATTTCCCTTAGGATTGACTGGTTTGATCTCCTTGCATCAAGGGACTCTCAAGAGTTACTCAGTCATGTCCGAGTCTTAGTGACCCCATGGACTGCAGCCCACCAGGCTCCTCCGCCCATGGGATTTTCATGTATTGAGCAGTCTTGAGTATATTATGAAGGTAAAATCCATTATTTTGGACTTATACTCCTGTTGCCCTAGAGCCTGGATATTATTGTTGAGTATTTTCATTCTCTGTCTTAAAATTCAGCATTACTTTAAAAATGGAGTCTTGAAAAGGTATTTAAAAGTAGACAAAAGACTGTTCTGTTAATAGTATTCGTCCAATATTAATTTCTTAGCTTTGATAAGAGTAGCGTGGCTATATCAGATGTTATTAATACCATTAGGAAGGTAGGGGAGGGTAAAGTTAGGTGACTCATGATACATACATATATGTCCCTGAGCCTCTGTGGGGTGGGGGAGAGAAAGGGAGGGAAAAACCAAGAGCAGAGAGGTGTGAGCTGTAAGCTGTGTAAAGTCCAGGTTGCTTGAGGACAATCAAGTTCCAAGTGTTAATTCTGCCACTGACTGGTTCCTTAATATTGTACTAGTTTTTCGTATATTTAATTCCTGCCTTGATCACTCCAAAAAAGGGATCTGAGGAAGCTTTTAATAAAATGCCTGTATATAATAGAGGCTCTTAAAAGGAAAATGGATCAAAATCATGAGAGAAAACGAGGCAACAGCTGACACAGTGGCGAGGGTAATGGGGCAGCAAACCATGGATTTTTTTCCAATGGTCAAATGGAAACCCTCATCACATGAGGGGCAAATGAAAGACATCAATTACGAAAGTGCCGTTTAAAACATAGTATGCAATGTGAATTAGTTTGATAGAACTAGTCTTGCCTGAGCCCTCAGATACCTAAAGAGGGCAGACAGCCTGTCTGAAATCTTCATAGCAAAAACTCATCTCTCTGGCCAGGTCTGTGCCTCTCTATCAGCCCAGCCGAGACATCACAGAGCACAGACTGTCTGAGCCAAGAGGGATCAGCAAGTTGTAACACAAACTTCTCTGACCATGCTAAACGTGTAATCACCCAAATCACAGCTGTTTCTTCCGAGACTTTATCTTGGACGCTGGCTCAGCAGCCCAGGAACGTGTAATCCACATCAGGACGGCACACCTTCTCCAGACATTTCTGCTCCGGCTGGACTTGGGCTTACTCTGCACTAATCTCAGCTTGGAAACCATGCTCATAAAAAAAGAAAGGTCCTTGAAGAAGTCAGTGGGATTAGTGAACAGAAATTCAGAAAATCAGGCTCGTTCACATCCTAGAAACTAGGGACTGAATATTGAGCATGAAATCACACTAGAAATTGTGAACACAAGTTGCTGTGGCACAAAATTTGATGATGATTGCCTTTAGTTACCAAGATGACAAAGGATCTTGGTATTAGGGCAGATACCATGGCATGGGCCCCAAAAGTCTCAGTCTGAGGCTCAAGCAGAATTTTCTGTTATTTTTTGCTGTTCAGCCAACCAGTTATTTCCAACTCTTTGCAATTCCATGGACTGCAGCAGGCCAGGCCTCCCTATCTCTCAACATCTCCCCGAGGTTGCCCAAGTTCATGTCCATTGCATCAGTGATGCCATCCAGCCATTTTATCCTCTGACTCCCTCTTCTGTTACTAGTCATGGTGGAACAGGATCATAGGGGTATGGAAGGGGGACCCTCAAAGGTAAGACCAGGGGCCTTTCACAGAGAACCACTTACACTGTCGTGGACAAATTCACAGGAACAATGCTGTAACAGAGGGTTACATTCTGATTTGATCAAGGGCCTGCAGCTCAACTTTTTATAGAAATAAATACAAACTATACTGAACTCATCATAAGCAGTCCCTCTGTGGCCTATGCTATAAGGCTTTCTAGGGTAAGAAGCAAACAATAAAACACCAACCAGTCAGTTGAAATTTACTGGGACCATTCCCAGGAGTTACAGGAAAAGAAAAGAATCAATACTATAACTTGGGCCAGGACTAGAGAGATCTACAGAAGGACCTGTGGGTCAAACTCAAACACACATACATGGCATCGGGAATGACCAGCGTGAGGCTGGGAGCACAGAGGCCCAGGCCTTGAGGACCAGATCACACCAGCTGGTTGCAGACTGTCTAGCCCAGAGTGGCTGTGCTATGCCATCTGGTGAGACAGTGGTTTCTGTTATTTTTCTGCAAATCCATCCTTAGGAGTGTTGAGGGAACAGAATGCTACTGGATGGAGAAGGGGGCAGAGAGAGAGAGATGATGGCAAGAAAAAAGAGTATCCATCAATCTCTCTCTCTGCTCAGAGCAGGGAAAAAGTGGCGAGTGGGAGAGCAGGACGAGAAAGGTTGACTTCATTGCACCTGTACAACACCACGAGTGACTACTGTCCACCTCCTATCCCTGAGGATGTGAAGGTGAATAACCACCTCCTATCCCTCTCCTCTTAGAGGAGAGGGCGGGGAGGGGAAGGTGGGTGAGATGCACCCGACTAATAAACGCACACCCAAGGGCCATACCAGGAGCCAGTACTAGGTCAAGGTGGGTGGTGGACACAAGGGAAGCCTGGCCTTTTTCAACAGACAAGGTAACACCTTGACCTTAGTCTTTCCTGTACTGGGGAGGGGAAAGAAAGAACATTCTGGGCAGAGAAGAGTTAAAACAAAGACATGGAGGTCTTACAACACTCAAAATGTTGATGTTACCTTTTTTTTTGAGCTTTGGTCTTCGGATAAATATTTCCCCTTCTTAAATATATGGCTTTTATTTAGAATTTCATTTATCCACGTAGAGCCACGTACACTTATTCTACGAGACACCACACTCTGGTTGTTGACTCCTGACCAACCGGAGACTCTGAGAATTTCCTTATGGAAAATTCTTATTTTTCACTCCACCTATCAACATTTTCAACTAAAATGCCTTAGTGTTAACAGGCAAAATGCCTGCCATTTACAGCTGTCTCATTTCTGTTCCCATAAACGATTGGCCTGAAGAGATTTGATCTTTTCTTAGATGGAAACTTGCTCGCCTTAGGTGGAAGGGACCACCTGACTTACTACTGTACTTCATGACTCTCCCGGGCACCAGGAGTCCTGTCTTCTCTGGACATTCACTCTATTTTGAGCTTAATGGAAGTGGAGCTGGTGAGTTCAGATTTATTAAGGGGCTAGAATGCTTATTGAAGACATAAAGCTTTTGGGATATTTTGAATCAGATTGTTTTCCCTGATAGCTCAGCTGGTAAAGAATCCACCTGCAATGTAGACCCCAGTTCGATTCCTGGGTTGGAAAGATCCACTGGAGAAGGGATAGGCTACCCACTCCAATATTATTGGACTTTCCTTGTGGCTCAGCTGGTAAAGAATCCTCCCACAATGCAGGAGACCTGGGTTCAATCCCTGGGTTGGGAAGATCTCCTGGAGAAGGGAACAGCTACCCACTCCAAAATTCTGGCCTGGAGAATTCCACGGACTGCATAGTCCACTGGGTCACAGAGTTGGACATGACTGAGCAACTTTCACTGAATCAGATTATGCTGATACAAACTTTGGAGAAACTGCTGACTCTGAAATAACAAAAGGAGTAAGAACACATTTTTAAAATCCCACTCAAGGCTTCCCTGGTGGCTCAGAGGTGAAGAATCCACCAGCCCACGCAGGAGACACAGGTTGGATCCCTGGTCTGGGAAGTGCGTGCTCCAATTACGGAACCTGTGCTCTAGAGTGTGGGAAGGGAAACTACTGAGCTCATGTGCCGTAACTGCTGAGGCCCGCACGCCACAGAGCCCACGCCCTCAACCAGAGAAGCCGCCACGATGAGCAGCCCGCCCGCACACTGCAGCTAGCGAAGTCCCCGTGCACTGAACTCGAGCAGAGCCCACGCGGCAACGACGGCCAAGAAAAGAAAGAAAATCCCTCATCACCCTGACCTAACAGCTACGGACGTCTGTCTGCATCTTAATCATATCTATACAAATGGGTCAAGAACAGGGTACGTAAGAAAGCTAGTAACTGGTGCCCTCTAAAGCTCTCTCCCAAGACGTCTAATGAGAAGAGTGCAGGTTCTTCTTCACAGATATGAGTTATGATTCATAGGACTGGGAAATCCGGCTGCAATGCAGGAGCTGCAGGAGACTTGGGTTCCATCCCGGGGTCAGGAGGATCTCTTGGAGGAGGGCACGGTGACCCACTTCAGCATTCTTGCCTGGAGAACCCCATGGACAGAGGAGCCTGACGGGCTATAGTGCACGGGTCTCAGAGTCAGGCACGACTTAAGTGACTAGACGGCAACAAACGACTGGGAAGGTGGCATGCCATCCGCAGGGCCTCAGGGTCACAAGGAGAGCTGAAGAGCAGAGTAAAGCTTCCCGCTGTCTATGGATCCACGCTTCTTCACTGGTCTTCAGTTACTCCAGCTGCGTCAACCCTCGTGATGGCCTGCTGGTCCAGCACCTTACTCACTCCTCCCTTATGTTTGAGAGTGATTCTCAGCAGCTGAAGAGTGTCCCTTTAGCTGAAGATGTGTGTATTTGAAAGGTGGAAAGACAGCTCTTTACATACATCTGCTAATTCAGGAAGCCCAAATAATTTGAAAATAGTCCTCAATAGTCATTAATCAAGTACTTAATCAAGTTCTGAGACAACACCCGGGGGTCGGGTAAACTCCAGCCCGCAGGCCCGGGCCTATTTCTGTAAATAGTTATACTGGACCGCGGCTCCATTCACTTGTTTACAGACTGTCCCCGGCTGCCTTCCAGGTCCAACAGCAGAGCAGCTGGAATGGACACTGTGATGTCTGCAAAGGGTAAAACATTTACCTTTGGAGCTTTACAGAAAAAGTTTGCCAGCCTCTGTACCACACCAAAGTGTCCCAATCTGAGACAAATATATATGTGTATTACACTACTGGGTATGTCTGTGTTCAGTCGTGTCTGACTCTTTGAGGCTCCATAGACAGTAGCCCAACAGGCTCCTCTTGTCCATGGAATTTTCCAGGGAAGAATTCTGGAGCAGGTTGCCATTTCCTCCTCCAGGGGATCTTTCCGACCCAGGGATTGAACTCATATCTCTTGCATCTCCTGCACTGGCAGGTGATATGCTCACTCACACTGGACTGTTCTCAGGAAAATCATCCAAAAAATACATTATGAGAAACTTCCCCTTTGTAATCCCTTTTAAAACATCTTATATCTGCAGTACCACACTCAAGCCACACCAAGTATAAAGGGTTACAAATATTCAGATTTTATTATAAATAAAATACTGTTCTTTTTAACATAAAAAATGCCAAGTGTTGCATTTTTTTTTTTTTTTTTAACCACCCTGGAGAGCAAGACCGTAGAGATTAAGGCAAACAGCTCAAGTGAAGGCACATGGAAAAGGGCCACAGTTGGAATTAAAAGGGAAACTTCTAGGGAACAGCTGTGTATGTTCCCTGCGACACCCCCATTCTGCAGCAGCTACCCTGTCTGTTTCATTACATATAATACAGATAACTGGAACTATACAATACAATAATGGCTATATTGCAGGAGTGTAATGAAGGTATCCTCTTATAAAGAACTTTTATTTTAAAAATAAAATTCTGTTTAAAAATATACCACGTAGATGGAAAAGGAGAAAAGAAACCACCAATCTCCCCAATTTCACTGTGGCCTAAGACTTTCTGGAGTAAACCTGACCCACGGGCTAGGTGGGTGAACCACCTTCACAGTCTATCTTCAGTCCTTTTCCTGCAACCTTGACCAAAACGTCTACTGGGATGTGACCACGTAACAAGAGGAATTAGCTAGGAAACACTGATGTGAACACTTGGCAAGAGTCATGCCTCCTGTGATGGGAGAAGAGGCCTGCGAGGAAGAACGGAGTGATGCCAGGTCAAGACACCGCTAAGTCAACTCTGGGATGCGAGGAGGAGACGGAAAGGAGAAGAACGAGGACAGACCACCTCTCCCACTCTACCTGTCCACAGCACGACCCCTGATGCCTTACCAGTGCTCAGTAATCACGCACCTCCCGATCAAAATGACCCATCCAGTCCAAACGACTGCTAGAAAGGATATTTCCAGCTCATCCCCGGCTAGGCTCACACTGATAGTGAGTGAAGATGTCCTTCAGCACGCTTTCCCAGTTCCAGCATGCCCTGTCAACCTGGCGTTCCTGCTCTGGGGCAGGCGTTAAGAACACTGTGCTGTGGTTGAGGACCACCAGGACTGCAGTGGAAGAGGGTTCCAGGCACCTCTTTCTCGCGGCTGTGTGTGGAGGAAAGCAGGTGGATGTGAATGCCAGAGAACAGACACGCTGCAAGCACAAGGCGAAGGGCAGACCAACGGGGAGCAACTCCAATCCAAAGAACGGCGGATGAAAGAGGAGGAGGTACACAGACGCGCTGTGCCAGTGAAGAGGAAAAATGAAGTGAAGAAGTGAATGGACAGTGTCATTCCAGAAACAGGACAAGGGTATTTACATAAACTCCTTACTCTATAATCAGGATAAACAACAACAAAAACACATTCACACAAAAATACAAATTTGAAATAATTAATAGCACCAGTGTGTCAGATAATAGTTTCTTTCCCCCGCTATGCAAAGTACAAAGTTGCATAGTGTTAAAGGCTATATATGAATCTTGAAGGCAGGCTGGCAGGAGGAGGAAGGGGTTTGTGGCAGAGAATCGTCACGCTGTGATCTTGGAAGAAAATCACAGAGCTGAGGATCAGAAGTTGAGAAGCCCACTAGGAAACTCCACGCAAGGGCCTTCCGTCTACACTTGGAGGGGAAGGTCTAGAGGTGGCTTAGATCACAAAGTGCAGGAACTAGATGGTGTTGGCAGCTGTGTGAAATACTGAGTGCAAGTATTTGCCACCAGGATTTGGCAAACAATGTGTTTTGAAGGATTGTACGTGATGGGAACATCAGAAGAAAATGGAAACTAAAAAAAGGGTCTAATATTTCATCTCTCTCCAATGGAAGAAAAATGGATACGTGGGATCCTGACAATGCAAGTCACACCTAAGTTCCATCCCTTTGCTAGAAAAGACTAGGACAAGGAGGCTTTTGTTTGTCAAGATTTTAAGGACCAACCACCCTTCTCTGCCAGGTTAACAATACTAGTTCCAAGACTAATATACTAAAAAAAAAAAAAAAAAGCTCTAAGAATTAGTTTGATTTTGGGGAAAAAAAAAAACTTTAGTGGTTATCATATCCCTATTTCTTCTGTATAAATTCCACTTATAGGAATAGAAGGCATCTGTTGGTGAGTGCAAGCTGCCTGTTCAGATTTAAAGTATCAGCTGCCCAAAGGTCTGAAAAAAGTTTATCTTCCTAGTCAATTATTAACATCTGAGAAAATGTTCGGCCTACTTCTGCAGTCTCATATTCTCCTGGAGACTGTCACAAATCATTGCATCCTTACCCGTGGATGGCTCAGCGTCCTAAACTCAAATAGCTAAAACTGATGATGGCTCTCGACATTCTGAGTGACCAATACCTTTGGCACAGGAGGTGTATCTCCTTTTTGCTTAAAAGGAGGAGGGGCAGGAGATGTAGATGCATTTTCTTTGCCTATAGACTGGATATACTGGCCATCACAATGCTACTGTTAGTAGCCAAACTTTTCCTTCATAGAGACAAGAGTACTGAGACTGAGGAGGTTCTGTTGGCATCAGTGAGAAAGGGAGGGCTACTTGCTCAGCCCTGGCATACAACGGTTCCCACGAAGTGTTTAAGCCGCTGTACAGCAACACAGGATGCCACGTCCTTAAGCGACTCGGAAGGGACAGGTGGGTCTGAGGGAGCGCCGTTAAGTGGAAGAGAGACTTTATTAGATAGAACCCTTTGTTCCTGATTCATGATGTTTAATTTGCTTCTCTTTAAAACTTTGTGACTTTTCCTGGTTCAATAGGACAGTGGTGGAGAGCAGCAGAGAGTGGGGGGCAGGGGTCTGAAAAACGTAATCTTTGTGTGCAGGCACTCTGTGGCCTCACAGTGGCTCCCCAAGGAAGACGCTAGGGCTTCTCAATGGACGGGGTGTTGAAGCAGCCAGAGGGCAAGGCCTTCTTGATGTCCTCCAGGTTGCGAATGTCCTTCAGGATCTCCTCGATGTCTCGGTTGTAATCCATGATGGCGGCCTCCTGCTTCCTGGCTTCGTTCTCCAGGTTGGACACCTTCCTGTCTAGATCACTGACCTTCATTTCCTCTTTGGCTTTGTTCAGGGTGCCTTCAATCTCATTTAGCTTGTTCAGGTCCACTGTGTCCAGCTGCCCTACAGAGTCAGAAGAGGACACACGCATTCAGTACGAATTATGACATCACTCCACAAGTATCGCGCCTCCCCCCCCC
>SJYX01009143.1:50622-138995 GCA_006410675.1 Oreotragus oreotragus | reverse complement strand
CCGTCCCCCCGCCCCCCAAACCCACCAGCCTTTTTATAAAGGAAGACCAGCAGCTGCCATTACGCAGAAGTGGCCTCAGAGCCAGACGCCTAACTCATGAGAGAGAACTCTGCTTAATGCACTGCGGTGACCTCAATGGGGAGGCAGGCCAGGAGGGTGGGGGTGTGTCTATGTATGGCTGATTCATTTTGCTGAAGAACAGACACTAACACAACCTTGGAAAACAACCGTACTCCAGTAAAAGTTAATTTAAAGAGGGAGGGGGCACTGACAACGCAAACCAGGCGCAATCCCTGAGCCAACCCAGCAGGGATGGTCAGGACAAATGATGAATATCGGGGCTGGATTCTTTTTTTCCCCTCAGAATATGGTTTCTGTGAAATGTCTTCTGAATATATAGCTGCTACTGTGTCCTAGCCCTTGTGCCTTACTTGTGGTTTGAAGGCCATCTAGTAATGTTTAATCCCTTTTTATTTTTCATGTTTATATATATAATCTTTTTGTCTTTTTAGTACCCTTTAATAAACATAAAAATCTTTAAGCTAGAACCCTAAGCCCTCAGCTCTTCAATATCAGGGAGACTGGGTTGCTTTGGGAGAGTGTTACCCTGCTCCCAGAGTTAGACTGTATTATACCTCCTGCGGAGAATGATCAGGGTTGAAAGGCTGAAATAATTTTAGCAAAGCTTTGCTTTAAAATTAGCATGAAAAAGAGGTCCCTTTGAAAGGAACTATTTCTATATAAACGAAAGCAGACAGCCAGCTGCGGTACTTGATGTATACTGTACTTGATTAAATTCTCACAAGAAGAACATTTGACATCAATGATTCTCAGATGTTAAGTAATTAGCCCAAATTTGCACGGCTTACAGGCAACAAAGCAATGATTCCAACCCAAGTCTGACTAACTTTAAAAGCCAAACTTTTCTGCCACAAAAGCTACCTCCTCTAGCTTACTTTCATTTTAAAATCCATCTGTTGGCACATAATTTATTAGTCTTCAAAATTAAGACAGATAAAAATATCACACACCCCCCACAAAACACAACACTGACCAAAACCAAACTTTAAAGACTAACACATTAAAACAGGATGCCTTGCTACACAGCTGTCCTAGTTAAGAGCATCGTGTGCGTGCTAAGTCACGTCAGCCGTGTCAGACTCTGCAACCCTGTGGACTGTAGCCTGCCAGGCTCCTCTGCCAAGTGAGAATACTGGAGTGGGTTGCCATGCCCTCCCCTCCAGAGGATCTTCCCAGCCCAGGGCCTGAACCTGGGTCTGCTACCTGGCAGGTGGATTCTTTACTACTAGTGCCACCTGGGAAGCTCACTGGTTAGAGAAATTACAGCTTTATAATGCAGACTGGTGACGAAAGTACATCTATGCTATAATGAGGCCTGCTCCCTATCAAACTGGATTAAAGGAAAATTTCAATATTCTTATATTTCCTTCAAAACAAATGCCTTTCCCTCTCATTTTGCATAAAAACCATCAGCTAATCAGATTATTCTTTAAAGTGTTCTTTCATTCTATCACTGAAATCCTTCACTTCAAACTCTTTGAAGACATTCTGCCAGCGGGACGAGCTAAGAATCATCATTGCTCAACTATATTATAAATCTTGACCATGAAAGAGCCATGCTACCTGGGAGCAAACCTTTAAAATTTTATTTTAAGTCCTTGGATCATGGCAGAGTCCAATACTGAGGTCAGATTCCATGGAAGGACCTAGTAAGTACATGGTGAATTAATACAACTTATAAGTCAGGATTCAGTTTATACAGTCTGTGCACTGTAATATCTACTTTTGAGTCAACTATCTCAGATCCTAAGAACAGTAGGAAGAATTCAAAGACTGCCTACAATGACTACAGTCACTTACCAAGCTGCTCCAGGAGGTCATTAATAAGGTTGAGGAGGTTGGTAACAGAGTTTTTGGCTTTTCTGGCGTTGATCTCGGCTTCCTGAGCGGCCTGTGAAGCCTGTACACCAAAAAAGGATAAATAATAAATGACACATTTTCATCTTCTTGAAATATCTTTCCTCAATGAGTCAACAAATCTAATTTTGAGATGGTTTCCCTTCTTCTAACTCATGAAACTATAATCTCTCACTGTAGGGATTTTTTGGGACATATCTTCATGTTGCTATTTTTAATCCACATTATTGTCATAAAGAGGCAGTCGTATACCTATACTGTATTTGTATTTCAGAGATCAATATTATAATTTCTTTTTCTCATTTTCTTACTCAAGAATATATGAAGGTGTATTCAAAATAAAACCCATCAAACAGAAACAAGTTACTTAAAAAATTTTTTTTGTGGTTCTCTGCTTCTCCTTTTTAAAAAATTTAACTAAATTTATTTATTTTTCAGCCACACCATGTAGCATGTGGGATAGATCCCCAACCAGGGACTGAATCCACGACCCCTGCAGTGTAAGCATGGAGTCTTGACCACTGGACCACCCAGAAAGTCCCTACAAGTTCCTTTTTTAAGAATGAATAAAACAACAATTAATACATTTTAGAACTAGAACATGTCCTCCAAGACTTATTATCAGAAATAGCCTATTCTCAGAAAATTTTCATAATTATGTGATATTCTTTTAAAACTCCCTCTCCCCCTGTAATCACAAACGTGCAAACACACACAAACTGAGACAATACAATTTACTTTTTAAAAAAATCAACCAAAGGTAAATCTATTGGGGAAAATTCCATGAAACCTGAACAAATATGCTTCTGCATGAGTCACAGGAAATGGCAATGGAAGAGGAAGTGTCTAAGGATCAGAAAACAGATGCTCTCACAAATAAATAAATCTGGTCGGGATATACACCAGTTGCTTTGAGCTTCCTACCACAGAACTGTTTTTCCTAGTTTTTTTTTGCGTCAACAGAAATACAGAACTTTTGGATAGAGAAACAATGTGAAAATTTTAAAAAGAAAAAGAAAGCAAGAGGAAAAAGCCTTCAGAAATAAAGGATTAATCTCTGTTCAAATCGCAGCCACTGTCACTGTGTCTTCCCAGGCAGTCTGCGAACATCCTAGCAGAGCTGCTGGCCCTCGGACTGCAAGTCGTCGACGGCATTTATCCCGCTGTCTGCAGCCCCCTCTTCTAGGAACAACTGTGAGGTTTCACCCTTTTCCTTAAAAAAAATAGGTTACAGACTCCAATAATACTGATGCAATTCTGGCCTTTCAGGCTATTTAACTATAAATGGGATAATATATATGAGAGTGCCCTGTGCTCCTTATAAATTACTTACCAAAAGGAATAAAAGATAGATCTTTTTTCTTCCCTTTGAATGGAATCCACACCCTCTTTGAGGGTATGAAGATATAGAGAATATGTATCTTTTCCCTTCTTTCAACAGGCTCTAAATCTCATGATTCTATGACTGCATTAAAAAAAAGTAAAATCCAGAGACCCTCAGCACCTATTAAAACACACACATTTTTACTATGTGGCAATTTTCACTTGAGACGTACCTTGCTATAGAAAATTCAGATAATCTGAAACAAAAATCAAAAAATACATAACAAAATAAGGTATTTGAAAAAGGGATACTTCTTTATCACTTCCCTAAGGACTTCCTCATTAGACTAATAAGGTTAGTAATTCTTTCTATCCCAAGGTGAAAATGATCTACCATGATCATTTATACAGTCATTCAGTTGTGTCTGACTCTTTGTGACCTCATGGATATAAAGTCCATGGAACTCTCTAGACCAAAATACTGGAGTGGGTAGCCTTTCCCTTCTCCAAGGGATCTTCCCAACCCAAGGACAGAACTCAGGTCTCCCGCACTGCCAGCAGATTCTCTACCAGCTGAGCCACCAGGGAAGCCCAAGAATACTGGAATGGGTAGCCTATCCCTTCTCCAGCAGATCTTCCCAACCCAGGAATTGAACTGGGGTCTCTGCATTGCAGGCAGATTCTTCACCAGCTGAGCTATGAGGGAAGCCCACGCAAAGGAGTTCATGTCTTGTCATTACTGTAATTATAATCAGATTGAACTGGAAAGAAATTATTTACACTGTGACTCCACTAGTATTTTAAAAGCAAAATACTGCATAAAACAGAAAAATGGACCCCAGTCCTTCGGGGGACCACGCATTCACAAGTTAATTTTGTTACAAACAGAGCTATGTATACACATCATCACAATAAGTGAAAAATCGAATTGGCTGTAAGTTTGGTATGTTTTGTCATCTTCAAATCTGTCCTTTTACACAAGAAACTGGTCTTTGCTAAAGGCAAGTTGCTGGGAGACTAAGAGGAGGAAGGAAATTAAGTTTTCATTGCATTCTTTTTTCTTTTTTCCCTTTCTGACTATATCCCATTTATGAATTACTCATTCAAAAATATAAATACATACTTTCAAATGTCCTAAAACCTCAAATGTGTAAAACCATCTTTTGCTTTTAATTGAGAGTAGCTTTGGAAAGGAACTCTTGTGCAATAATCTGGCAGAAGATCCAAATTCTTTGTCTTCTATGTAAGTTACTAACCCAATTCTTGATCAGGAAACACAATTGAAAACAGAAGTCAATAGGAAAGAGATTCCTCAACAAGTCAGAAATCTTTCATCACTAAACACCCTTCACTTTTTACTCATTAGCAAAAATGTCAAAATCCCTTACCATCCCTGCCATCATCATATCCTGGTCAGCATCCTCTTGCTTTTCCTTCAGCTCTTTTTCTGCTTCCTGTAGTTGTTTCAACATATTATTCACCTCGTTATCCAGATCTGTAACTTCTGCAAAAGTCCTTTCAGCTTCTGCCTTGGTGCTGGTAGCGTTCTAGACACAAAATAAACAACTGCTGATGAAAAAAAAGTTTTCCTTTCTCTAAAGTATTCTGCCACTCAAAGCTAGGATCCAGAAACAACAGGGCAATAATTTGCCCTATAATTTGTACTGTAAGTTGAATTATGTTATCATTTATTTGGGCTACAAATAACAGTAATGAAAAAAATAACATTACTACCTAACATAATAACATTTTACAAAGCACTGTTATTTGTATCCTCTTATTTAATCCACTTAATAAAAATTCCTGTTCTATTGTTGCCATTTTTAGCTGGGGTCACACCGCGGCAACATTTAACTGGTGTATACTTTCCACCGCATCACACTGATTAGACTCTTTCCCATGAATAATTTTCTATTCAAAGCTAGTCTTATTCTAGTTGGCAGTTCAATATAATGTACAAAAAGTCCATAGTCCTGAAACATGATATATCTGCTCTAAATAAACTAAAAAATGTGTGTGATTTTCAAACACATGAAAGTTTACAATCAGCTCCAATCTCTCCTTTAAATGAAACAGACTGATCTTTAAGTAGGAAGAAAGCCAGCCTAAAGAAGTTATTCTTTAAGATGAGTAGAAAGAATCCTAGCAAGGGCAGCTATAAAAATTCTAAAAAGGTGGGGCTTAGATATGGAAATATGTTTGAAAGGGGGGTGTGAAACACTGTATAGACTTGACCCTCTAAAAAAGACAGAAAAAAATAAACTATCCATGGCAGGGAACTGTGTTTATTTAGAGTGAGTCTGATTTTTTTTTTTTTGTGGGAGGGGACTCTATGGGTCCCTGAAACCATTTCCCGCCTCGCAACTTAGATCCTGCCACCAAGACATAGTAGAGATTTTAGAGTAAAGGACTCTTTCTTTCTTTTGTTGTACCACACGGCATGTGGGATCTAGTTTCCTGGCCAGGGATTGAACCTACACCCCCTGTATTGGAAGCACAGAGTCTTAACCACTGGACCATCAAGGAAGTCTCAAAGGACCCTTTCAGTAACTCTCCCCTCTTAATCAACGTGGTTACCTGCTCTAATGCTTGGTTAAAAAAAGAAAAAAAGGAATGAAAAAGATGGAGTAATTTAACTTTAATGCAGTCAAGGAAAAAATGTGCAAGACCTTTCAGTGTGGCAGGGGTGGGGGGCACGTCTGAAACCTGGAAAACGACTAGAGAATAGAGAACAGGTGAGCAAAGGCCTGGTTTCGGAAAGGAGGGGCGTGCACACCTTCTGGACAGCGCTGGCGATCCTCTCTGCCTCGTGGGCCTTGTTCCTGGCCTCGGTGGCGTCTGCGGCAGCATTGCCCAGCGCCTGCTGAGCTTCCCTGGTCTTTTCATTGGCTTCAATTATGGTCTGGTTGATGGCAGGGATTCTCCTTAGGGCCTCCTCTGCAGCCGTCTTGTTATCATTCACTCGCCTATCAAAATCTAAAACAGGTTCAAGGAATGCATTTGAACTAAACTCTCAACAAGCCAAAAGGGAAACTTTCAGGGAGCTGTCACGAGATTTTATGAACAATGGAAGTCAGGGGAAAAGAATGAGAAACAACAGGGACTGAAATCTTAGAACAAAGCTCACAGCTCTATGTGGAAGATTCATGGGAATGAACACCTGCTTCTGCAAGGCAAATTCTCACTTGAAACATCGGTTTTCATGCAGAATCGAGGATGCTATCACCTCCACCTCAACCACATCATTGCTCAACTATATTATAAATCTTGACCATGAAAGAGCCATGCTACCTGGGAGCAAACCTTTAAAATTTTATTTTAAGTCCTTGGATCATGGCAGAGTCCAATACTGAGGTCAGATTCCATGGAAGGACCTAGTAAGTACATGGTGAATTAATACAACTTATAAGTCAGGATTCAGTTTATACAGTCTGTGCACTGTAATATCTACTTTTGAGTCAACTATCTCAGATCCTAAGAACAGTAGGAAGAATTCAAAGACTGCCTACAATGACTACAGTCACTTACCAAGCTGCTCCAGGAGGTCATTAATAAGGTTGAGGAGGTTGGTAACAGAGTTTTTGGCTTTTCTGGCGTTGATCTCGGCTTCCTGAGCGGCCTGTGAAGCCTGTACACCAAAAAAGGATAAATAATAAATGACACATTTTCATCTTCTTGAAATATCTTTCCTCAATGAGTCAACAAATCTAATTTTGAGATGGTTTCCCTTCTTCTAACTCATGAAACTATAATCTCTCACTGTAGGGATTTTTTGGGACATATCTTCATGTTGCTATTTTTAATCCACATTATTGTCATAAAGAGGCAGTCGTATACCTATACTGTATTTGTATTTCAGAGATCAATATTATAATTTCTTTTTCTCATTTTCTTACTCAAGAATATATGAAGGTGTATTCAAAATAAAACCCATCAAACAGAAACAAGTTACTTAAAAAATTTTTTTTGTGGTTCTCTGCTTCTCCTTTTTAAAAAATTTAACTAAATTTATTTATTTTTCAGCCACACCATGTAGCATGTGGGATAGATCCCCAACCAGGGACTGAATCCACGACCCCTGCAGTGTAAGCATGGAGTCTTGACCACTGGACCACCCAGAAAGTCCCTACAAGTTCCTTTTTTAAGAATGAATAAAACAACAATTAATACATTTTAGAACTAGAACATGTCCTCCAAGACTTATTATCAGAAATAGCCTATTCTCAGAAAATTTTCATAATTATGTGATATTCTTTTAAAACTCCCTCTCCCCCTGTAATCACAAACGTGCAAACACACACAAACTGAGACAATACAATTTACTTTTTAAAAAAATCAACCAAAGGTAAATCTATTGGGGAAAATTCCATGAAACCTGAACAAATATGCTTCTGCATGAGTCACAGGAAATGGCAATGGAAGAGGAAGTGTCTAAGGATCAGAAAACAGATGCTCTCACAAATAAATAAATCTGGTCGGGATATACACCAGTTGCTTTGAGCTTCCTACCACAGAACTGTTTTTCCTAGTTTTTTTTTGCGTCAACAGAAATACAGAACTTTTGGATAGAGAAACAATGTGAAAATTTTAAAAAGAAAAAGAAAGCAAGAGGAAAAAGCCTTCAGAAATAAAGGATTAATCTCTGTTCAAATCGCAGCCACTGTCACTGTGTCTTCCCAGGCAGTCTGCGAACATCCTAGCAGAGCTGCTGGCCCTCGGACTGCAAGTCGTCGACGGCATTTATCCCGCTGTCTGCAGCCCCCTCTTCTAGGAACAACTGTGAGGTTTCACCCTTTTCCTTAAAAAAAATAGGTTACAGACTCCAATAATACTGATGCAATTCTGGCCTTTCAGGCTATTTAACTATAAATGGGATAATATATATGAGAGTGCCCTGTGCTCCTTATAAATTACTTACCAAAAGGAATAAAAGATAGATCTTTTTTCTTCCCTTTGAATGGAATCCACACCCTCTTTGAGGGTATGAAGATATAGAGAATATGTATCTTTTCCCTTCTTTCAACAGGCTCTAAATCTCATGATTCTATGACTGCATTAAAAAAAAGTAAAATCCAGAGACCCTCAGCACCTATTAAAACACACACATTTTTACTATGTGGCAATTTTCACTTGAGACGTACCTTGCTATAGAAAATTCAGATAATCTGAAACAAAAATCAAAAAATACATAACAAAATAAGGTATTTGAAAAAGGGATACTTCTTTATCACTTCCCTAAGGACTTCCTCATTAGACTAATAAGGTTAGTAATTCTTTCTATCCCAAGGTGAAAATGATCTACCATGATCATTTATACAGTCATTCAGTTGTGTCTGACTCTTTGTGACCTCATGGATATAAAGTCCATGGAACTCTCTAGACCAAAATACTGGAGTGGGTAGCCTTTCCCTTCTCCAAGGGATCTTCCCAACCCAAGGACAGAACTCAGGTCTCCCGCACTGCCGGCAGATTCTCTACCAGCTGAGCCACCAGGGAAGCCCAAGAATACTGGAATGGGTAGCCTATCCCTTCTCCAGCAGATCTTCCCAACCCAGGAATTGAACTGGGGTCTCTGCATTGCAGGCAGATTCTTCACCAGCTGAGCTATGAGGGAAGCCCACGCAAAGGAGTTCATGTCTTGTCATTACTGTAATTATAATCAGATTGAACTGGAAAGAAATTATTTACACTGTGACTCCACTAGTATTTTAAAAGCAAAATACTGCATAAAACAGAAAAATGGACCCCAGTCCTTCGGGGGACCACGCATTCACAAGTTAATTTTGTTACAAACAGAGCTATGTATACACATCATCACAATAAGTGAAAAATCGAATTGGCTGTAAGTTTGGTATGTTTTGTCATCTTCAAATCTGTCCTTTTACACAAGAAACTGGTCTTTGCTAAAGGCAAGTTGCTGGGAGACTAAGAGGAGGAAGGAAATTAAGTTTTCATTGCATTCTTTTTTCTTTTTTCCCTTTCTGACTATATCCCATTTATGAATTACTCATTCAAAAATATAAATACATACTTTCAAATGTCCTAAAACCTCAAATGTGTAAAACCATCTTTTGCTTTTAATTGAGAGTAGCTTTGGAAAGGAACTCTTGTGCAATAATCTGGCAGAAGATCCAAATTCTTTGTTTTCTATGTAAGTTACTAACCCAATTCTTGATCAGGAAACACAATTGAAAACAGAAGTCAATAGGAAAGAGATTCCTCAACAAGTCAGAAATCTTTCATCACTAAACACCCTTCACTTTTTACTCATTAGCAAAAATGTCAAAATCCCTTACCATCCCTGCCATCATCATATCCTGGTCAGCATCCTCTTGCTTTTCCTTCAGCTCTTTTTCTGCTTCCTGTAGTTGTTTCAACATATTATTCACCTCGTTATCCAGATCTGTAACTTCTGCAAAAGTCCTTTCAGCTTCTGCCTTGGTGCTGGTAGCGTTCTAGACACAAAATAAACAACTGCTGATGAAAAAAAAGTTTTCCTTTCTCTAAAGTATTCTGCCACTCAAAGCTAGGATCCAGAAACAACAGGGCAATAATTTGCCCTATAATTTGTACTGTAAGTTGAATTATGTTATCATTTATTTGGGCTACAAATAACAGTAATGAAAAAAATAACATTACTACCTAACATAATAACATTTTACAAAGCACTGTTATTTGTATCCTCTTATTTAATCCACTTAATAAAAATTCCTGTTCTATTGTTGCCATTTTTAGCTGGGGTCACACCGCGGCAACATTTAACTGGTGTATACTTTCCACCGCATCACACTGATTAGACTCTTTCCCATGAATAATTTTCTATTCAAAGCTAGTCTTATTCTAGTTGGCAGTTCAATATAATGTACAAAAAGTCCATAGTCCTGAAACATGATATATCTGCTCTAAATAAACTAAAAAATGTGTGTGATTTTCAAACACATGAAAGTTTACAATCAGCTCCAATCTCTCCTTTAAATGAAACAGACTGATCTTTAAGTAGGAAGAAAGCCAGCCTAAAGAAGTTATTCTTTAAGATGAGTAGAAAGAATCCTAGCAAGGGCAGCTATAAAAATTCTAAAAAGGTGGGGCTTAGATATGGAAATATGTTTGAAAGGGGGGTGTGAAACACTGTATAGACTTGACCCTCTAAAAAAGACAGAAAAAAATAAACTATCCATGGCAGGGAACTGTGTTTATTTAGAGTGAGTCTGATTTTTTTTTTTTTGTGGGAGGGGACTCTATGGGTCCCTGAAACCATTTCCCGCCTCGCAACTTAGATCCTGCCACCAAGACATAGTAGAGATTTTAGAGTAAAGGACTCTTTCTTTCTTTTGTTGTACCACACGGCATGTGGGATCTAGTTTCCTGGCCAGGGATTGAACCTACACCCCCTGTATTGGAAGCACAGAGTCTTAACCACTGGACCATCAAGGAAGTCTCAAAGGACCCTTTCAGTAACTCTCCCCTCTTAATCAACGTGGTTACCTGCTCTAATGCTTGGTTAAAAAAAGAAAAAAAGGAATGAAAAAGATGGAGTAATTTAACTTTAATGCAGTCAAGGAAAAAATGTGCAAGACCTTTCAGTGTGGCAGGGGTGGGGGGCACGTCTGAAACCTGGAAAACGACTAGAGAATAGAGAACAGGTGAGCAAAGGCCTGGTTTCGGAAAGGAGGGGCGTGCACACCTTCTGGACAGCGCTGGCGATCCTCTCTGCCTCGTGGGCCTTGTTCCTGGCCTCGGTGGCGTCTGCGGCAGCATTGCCCAGCGCCTGCTGAGCTTCCCTGGTCTTTTCATTGGCTTCAATTATGGTCTGGTTGATGGCAGGGATTCTCCTTAGGGCCTCCTCTGCAGCCGTCTTGTTATCATTCACTCGCCTATCAAAATCTAAAACAGGTTCAAGGAATGCATTTGAACTAAACTCTCAACAAGCCAAAAGGGAAACTTTCAGGGAGCTGTCACGAGATTTTATGAACAATGGAAGTCAGGGGAAAAGAATGAGAAACAACAGGGACTGAAATCTTAGAACAAAGCTCACAGCTCTATGTGGAAGATTCATGGGAATGAACACCTGCTTCTGCAAGGCAAATTCTCACTTGAAACATCGGTTTTCATGCAGAATCGAGGATGCTATCACCTCCACCTCAACCCATATTGAAAGATGTAGCTTATTCTGTTTGCTATGTGTAAGGTACTGAGTTGAAAGCTTTATGAATTTTTGTAACTGTATCATTGGTATATGTTAGAAAATTGAGGATTAAAAAGGTAGATCATTTTTTCAAGGATTCACAGTAACAGTAAGAGGTAGATCAGGGATTCTAACTCAAACTCACTGATACAGAGACCATACATTCAACCATTATCCTGTAAAGCTTCTGTATTTACAGAACTTCTATTTATCAGAGGCAAGTTCAAGGCTATACAATGAATTGAGCATAGTTCTTTTTTATCTTGGGTAAAGAAAGAAAACAAAGACTGAGATGCAACTGGCAGAGAAAATTAAAGATACTCTCAATTTATTAATAGCTTCCCTGGTGGCTTAGAGGGTAAAGCATCTGCTTGCAATGCAGGAGACCCAGGTTCGACCCCTGGGTCGGGAAGATCCCCTGGAGAAGGAAATGGCACCCCACTGCAGTACTCTTGCCTGGAAAATCCCATGGACAGAGGAGCCTGGTAGGCTATAGTCCATGGGGTCACAAAGAATCGGACACGACTGAGTGACGACACCTTACACCTTAAGCAGATAAATAGGCGTATCTGGGTTATAAGAAATATACTTTTTTTTTTTTTTTTTTGGTTTTCATACCATGGGTAAAATGACATGAGATCTGGGATTTTTCTTTGAAATACTTGACATAAAAAAAGTAGGGAAGGTGTTGAGGGATAAAGTAAGTGCAGTAAAAATCTTAACTGTTGAATCTGAATGACAGGTATACAGGATTTATTATACTATTATCTCTCATACTGTATGTGGTCAGAAAATCTCATAGTAAAAATCTTTAACAAAAGAAAGAAAATAAGCCTAACAGAGGACATTTACCCTGTTACCTCACCCTCTCATACCTTTCAGGTTGTTGAGAATGTCATTGGCTTCTTGTAAGGTGTTTCGTCCCTTTTCGGCAGCTTCTTCCGCAAGAGCTTTAGCAGCATCAGCTCGGGCAAGGAGCTGGTCAGCAGTCTGCAAACACATGGCAGATCAGAGGACAAAGCCTCCCAGGTAAAGCCTTTCTCTCTCCTAACAGACCGGGCACCTCCAGGCCACCCCACTCTGACCAGTCAGCACACAACAGGTTAGGCCTGGGCATCGGCATCGCACCCTCCTCTGATTTCTCCTTTGTGTGTTTTGTTGCTTCTGCGATTTGTGGTGACAGCTCAGACACAGCTTACAGTCAGACAGTTTCAATTTCTGCCTCACGAAATGAAGCAATCTGTAAAGCAAACCAACCTGCTGTTCAGTCTTTCCTTTCTCCAGAAGGTTCTTTACTTCAAATTCTTTGCCTCTCATGTCCTCTCTCAGGTCCTCGTAATCTTTCAACTTCTGGTCAATCAGACGGTCCAGATCTTCAGCTTCCTTCTTGATTTTATTTGCCTCATTCTATGAAAAGCAAGCAAGATCACATATGTTAGAAAAAACAACCTAAACTGCCCAAAAGATAGCCTCAGTAACTCTGTAATACTTAGTAGATAGTTTTGAAAAGAATAGCACAGGGCAAGATTTTATGGACCTTTTTAAGGAAAAAAAAAAAAAGGAGGAGGAGGTATACCTTACCTATATGCAGTAAAATGCAGTGCTTAGTTTAATGAGTTTCGACAAATATATTCACCTGTGTAACCACACCTCAATCAAGAGAGACAGTATTTCCACCTAGGAAATGCCCTTGTATCTCTTTCCCGTCCATTTCCCCATCCACCTCTAAAACAATGTGGCTGTCACTGGTCTGTTTTTTAAATCATCACAGATTAGTTTTGCCTATTGTCAAATTCCGTATATATGAAATCATAAGTATGTACAAACCCAGACAGCATATTAGAAAGCAGAGACATTACTTTGCCAGCAAAGGTCCATATAGTCAAAGCTATGGTTTCTTCAGGAGTCATGCAGGGATGTGAAAACTGGACCATAAAGGCGGCTGAAAGCCAAAGAATTGATGTTTTTGAACCGTGCTGTTGGAGAAGACTCTTGAGAGTCGCTTGGACTGCAAGGAGATCAAACCAGTTAATCCTAAAGAAAATCAATCCTGAATATTCACTGGAAGGACTGATGATGAAGCTGAAGCTCCAATACTTTGGTCACCTGATGCTAAGAGTCGATTCATTAGAAAAGATGTTGATGCTGGGAAAAGACTGAAGGCAGGAGGAGAATGGGATTTCTCTCTTGTGCAAAAGCAAATAGTGCTTGGGAGCAACGATCTAGGTGCCAGATATAATTTGGATTTAGAAGTGATTATTCATATCACTGAAGGAGTCTTTTCTATTTAATCTTTATTATCACAGAATTATTTTACCTCAATAAGTTCTCTTTTTTTTCAGGCAAGGCTTTATTGGGGCCCCTGCTGCAGCAGGGAGGAGTGAGGACAAGTAACAGGCTGCCTTGCTCACTCGTTCACTGAAAGGGGTGAGCCTGTTCCTTATATGGGGTGAGGGTAGGGGTGTATTAACGTATCTAAACTAGAATTCTGACTTTACCAGTAAGTCAGTGGGAGGTCAGAGGAGGTACTGGGTTGGCCAATATCATAAGATCTTATGGAAAAACTCAAACGAACCTTTTGGCCAACTCAATATGGACTGATGACAGTTGAGGGGCAGTCAGAAGAGTGCTCCCCCAGCCTGAGGGGGGCATGTGGGTGTGTGTTTGGTGGGGAGAGAGCGGGAGTGGCAAGTCTGTGCAGGCAGGCTGTCAGCCCAATACCTCCAGTGCTTCCGAGTCCACAGGAGTGAGCTGGGCTACACTGGCATAGATCTCCACCGCTTTATCACCAGCCTTCTTGGCCTCCTCGTGTACTCGGGCAGCTTGCTTCTCCAGATCCTGGGAGATGTTCTTCGCTTGTTCATATCTAAGGAACAAAAGATGTGACCTAATGAAAACCTATGTTCCTTTTAGCATCCTAATGCTCATTCATTCTAGTTTAAATCACTGTGACAGTATTTTCAAAACCTCAAAGAAATGCTATATTAAAATGCTATTATTTAATATCAATATAGCTTAAATTTCTATTTCACCTCATCACTTTATAGCATATAATGTACCATACGATTTCTTATTTCAGACACCTTTTAAATATATGTAGCTTATTTTCTCTGCTTATTCTGTGATTATTTTTTCTCTTCTCATTTATGCAGAATTTTAAGTAACATGGTTAGTCTTTACCATTCTCTGCTGATACAGCAATTGGATCAAATAAAATCTCTGTGGCTCTAGATCCCTTGCTCTAATTACTGCATCATTTCAAAAGCACGATTAATCAAAGATACCTCACTGCATGAATGTCTGGCCTGAACTCACCAGCATTTAATTCGTCATTGAACTGGTACCACTTACAAGAACAATTTAAATTGTACTCACTTTCTGTTAAGCTCTTCAATCTCAAATGCTGTTTGATTTTCTCCTGCTAGTGTCCTCAAAAGCAGACTGTATGCCTCCGCTGAGGTATCATTGGCTGTCTTCGCTACTCGTACAATGTCATCAGCTTCTTGTTTATGGCTATATAACATAACAGGAAAAACAAGTCATGAAACAGAACCTTTTAACAGGGAAAGAAGCAGAATTCAGGTAAAGCTTACCTTATTATATACATATAATACCACGGGCAGAGTTCCACAAATATTGAAAAGTCTTATAAATTTGGAATTTTGTTATCATTTCAGTGGGGCTGAGTTTATAAATAAGCATTCTATAATCTGAGAAAATGACACTTCTCAGGAAGATTAATGATATAAAATATATAGGGACAAATGCTTTTACTTCCTAAAAATTACCTTTAAATTTAATTACTTAAGAATATTTATATGTGAAACTAAGTATGCTAGCAAGAACTCATCTCTCTAGTCATAAACACAAATCTCAGACCTCATCTTTAAAGGCTACTCTGGTTCTGTTACCACCTAATCTTAAAACCCCTTTGACTATTCAGATTTCTCACATGCAACCTAGGAAGAGCAATTCAATGCCAAATGGCAAAGACCACGTCAACTGGGACTGCTGAGCAACTGCTCAGGTTTTTTTTCAGTTCTAAAATTTCATATTACATTGTCTCACTGCAATACATGGCCTTTCTTTCTGATCTGATAAACTTTCCTTCAAGTTTCATGCAAGAAGCACACCACAATTAATTTATCTCCAAGACCTAATTTTTCTTGGGAGCTTTCTATCATGTTTTCAGCTGTCTTCATTTAATCAGAAAATCCAGCTCTGAAATCATGAATGCTCTATGAACTAAGTCACAGCAGTTCACACTCACATTCACAAAGAACAGAAAGAGAGCACATATGTTAAAGCAAAAAGCCAAGGCAATTGCTCAGACACTGAGGCTGAAATTCTATCAGGTTTTATTTAAGCACCCTAGACCCATGAGGCCTACTGTTTTGCAACGCATTTATAAACATTTATTGAGTACTTATTATACGTCAGTACTTATATGTCAGATGCTGTTTCAAGCACTGGGACTTCAGCAATGAATAAAGGACACAAAAACGCCTGCCCTCACGAGGACTACATTTTAGCAATTTAATTTTTTAAAAAATGCTTTAACTTGATGCCTTCTACGATTTAAAGTCTTCTTAAGAAATTGCCTTACTTTTAATCAGGAATGAAATGATCTGTTTGGCTAATTTTCACATGTACGATGGGTGATTAAATATTTTCTATTGAAACTTGAAAATAAAACATTTTTGTTAAAAATTTCAAAATTAAAAATAACGACGATGACAAGGGACTTCAGTGGTGGTCCAGTGGTTAAGAATCCGCCTGCCAATGCAGGGGGACATGGGTTCAGTTCCCAGTCTCGGAGGATCCCACGTGCTGCAGAACAACTAAGCCCAGAAGCCACAACTACCGAGTCTGTGCGCCCCAGAGCCTGTGCTCCGCAACTAGAGAGCCGCTGCAGTGAGAAACCCCACTCTGCAACAGAGAGCAGCCCCACTCGCTGCAACTGGAGGAAGAGCGCATGCAGCAACAAAGAGCCAGTGCAACCGGAAGTAAATAAACAAAAAAAATTAAATCAATAACCTTAAAAAAGCAGCTAAGTTCTGAGCTTATCTACTAAGGTTTCAAAATTTAAAATCTAAAATTTCCTTAGATATGTAGATACAATTTCCCTCCAAACCATCACCTTCTAATATTCAAAATAAATATTCTAATATCAAAGGAAAGGGAAGAAAAGACTACACATAGTTCTTTTCAGAGTACAGCACATAACAGTTCAGAAGAGAGAGCAAACTTTGCAGAAGTAATTATGTGGCAAGTGTCTGTGGGTGTAGGACATAACATGTACATGCCATAAGCCATAATTAATCATTAACGAGGGATCTGGAGGTTACCGTTCAGCAAGCTTCCGTGCCTCTTCTGCCAAAAGGGTCATGTTGTTGGGGTCCCCTGTAGACTCTGGCTGGGTGACTGACTGAAGAAGAAGTAAACGAGACACTGATCTCAAAGGAGGGGATTATTCATATTAATCGACAAGCATCAAAACTAAATTCTTATCAATATTATTTAGAGAGTGAATGCCTCTTCATTTAAGAGATCTTCAGTTAGTATCAACATCCTTGACTACAGATTATTATTTCTATTTTCAGTGGAGAATAAAGAGAGCTTCAATTGCCTAGAAGGACCAAAACAAGAGACAGGACCCAGATGTCCTTTGGTTTTAATTCAGTTTGGGATAACTATTTCATGGCAACGTGGCTTTCTTCCTCCGTGTTTCGAGACAAATGAAAAGATACGAGGCATCAGTCTATGGGAGGAAGCGCTCCACCACCAGAAAGACTTGCTGCCAATGCCCAGGGGGCTCCCCTCCCACCTCGGACTGTCCCAGTCACTCACCACGTTGGCAACGGCAACCTTTGCTTTCTCAAGTTCTCTGGATGCGATTTCAATCAACTGCTCTGTGCTTTCGACCCGGGAACGCGCCTGTTCAGCCAAGTTTCCGGTCTCTTCAATGGTATTCCGGATATTCTGTAAACGGCTAATTTGGCTGAATAAGGTGTTATTCACTCTCTGGAGGCGATCCATCAAACTTTGGTCTACATCTGCAATGGCAGTGCAGAAGAAAGTTCATAAGTTATCTGAATGGGGGACATATCCTCTCATATGAAATCTGAGGCATTGCTTCTCGTCACGCTTCCAAATACAGCATCTTTCTGACAAGTTTCCCGAAGCCAGCAGCAGAGCTGGTCAGTCCTCACTGTGCCCAGCAGTACCGCCACTGTTACATTCAACCACGGTGCCGACTGTGTTTAACTGGAGATGAACACACCATCTCTCCCACTTGACAACAACTCCCTCCTTTCTTACTTCACATGGCATCCCAGTCTTACACGATGACTGGCAAAGAGAAGACCCTCAAAACATAGCTAATGAAGCGAAGATTTTGACACTCCAGCACGCGCAAGACTGAATAGAAATACAATGCTGGTAAAAGCACTACCCGCCCCGAGAGCTGCACAGTTTTCTAAACTAGGAAAAAACTCAGTTTGAAACAAAAGTTGAAATACAGCACCTTAAATTCATTTTTAAAATTTTAATCTAAGTAGACTCTTGCTGCCACCCCACACATCCATGTAATTTCAGACTGATCTCTGCTTTTGAACAGTTCTTTGAATTGTTTTTTCTTAATTTTGCCCATTCGACTTAAACCACATAGCTGTACCCTAATCAATCAAGAAACAAATATAAGCTCATACAAAGATAATTCTGACATTATTAAAATTCTTACACATGAGGCTATATTAATATACAGAAACCATTAAGTCAATCGTATTCAAACTGACCAGTTCTTAATTCTGCATGATGCTAGTGTTGGCATCTGAATTTTCCAAGGTATGTACTAGAGGTGAGAAGTTGAAGTCAAGATCAACAAAGGAATACAGGCTTGGAAAACAGCATCTTGGAAGCAGGGTCACCCAGTCAATACACATGCAAAGCTGGTAGACTGCAAAGTGCTCATCTAACTACCCCATTCAGATATTACTTAAACAATTCTTTGACAAGCCAAAGCTTTTTAACAAAACATAAAATAAAAAACAAGTTGAAATTATGGAGAATCACTTAGATTTAGGAAGCACCCAGTGAAGCTAAGAAGCCCCTTCCATGTCAAACTCCAAGAAGGTAACCTATCGATCTCTTTGGCCAGTTCTTTAGAGAAACAATAGTATCCCCCCAAAAAAGGAAGAGATAACCTAAGTGGATCACTTCAAAGCCCTCTAATTCCAAGTGTCCACTTGTACCGCACAATCTCCTTTCAAAACTGAAGAATAAACACAAGTTTAAACTACAAATGAATACTTAGGGAGAGTCTGAAAGGATAAATCATTATGAAGACATTCTTATTCTTGGCTAGTTTGAACCTGAGTGGGAAAGGTCAGCCAGGAACTCCATGAGCCAGGACTTAGTGGGAGTGGATTTTAAACCCCAGCCTCACTCTGGTGGCTCCCAAAGCTAGCAGAAGCAGGGACCCGTTATGCTCCCCATCCTTTGCGCGGCTCAGGGGCAAGTGTGGTGGCCATGGCGCCTAATAGCGCTTCGTCCCACAGAATCGTCTGCGTGGGCAGAGGAAAGGCTGCAGTCTTCGTGGCTGAAAAGAACCCGATGGGCTGCGGGTGCACCAAGGTGTGGGGCCTGGATGAGTGGCAGTGCTGGCCGACCTCACTTTCTTGCCCCTTGACTGAGCTCGAGGTGCTGGCACCAGAGCTGTGTGCCACACCCCACCTCTTAGGTGGCTGATCGGCACTTAAGAATGATCACCCCACATTCAACTCTTCAACGGATATGGCAGGACAGATGTGAATTTGTTGTTACAGGAGAATACGTTAATGGAAAAACGTGTATCAAAATTTGAAAAATGAACATTCTAAAAAAAACCCCACCATTATTTATACAGAACAGGAAACCTATAAATTCTTCTTAATCTAGGTTTAAGACTTAAAATGTAACAACTGAAACAAAAAACATGTTTTCCACATTTCATTTTATTTTTCCATTTCTAAAAATTTACCTCATAGAACAACTTCTGGCCTGTGCTACAAAAATTAAACAAACTTGCTCAAACCAGACACATCCAGTTTCTTCCTTCTACACTTCAATCATTTTATAAAATTTTAGGGACATTTACAACAGGAAATAAGCAACATACTTAGTTTTCGTTGACCTGTACCCCGACAAGAAGGCTTCTCTAACTCATAGTGGAAATGGAGTCATAGGGAAGTTGATCATTGCGGCCCCAGTGTATTAACGTTAACGCACACTTACTGTGAGTATCTGGCAAGCACCTGGATTTCCATGATGGAGAAAACCCCACACAAAAGTAACCTGAGACCAACGGTAAGCACCTTGATCCAAGGATTTATAAAATGCTTGAGTTTTACCATCTAACCATGTCTGATGTAATGGGAAAATTACTTCTGCCTAGTGTACCTTAAAACGTTGACAGGTTCTTTTCTACATGTTTAAAAAATGAAATCATTCATATTCTAACCATAGTTTAAAAACTGAGAAAGGATTTTATAAAACCACACTATGCACCCTTTGAACTAAGAGCCACATCTAAGGACAGCCCACCTCACAGAAATTACCACTTGCTTCACTTTGTGTACCTTTGACATCCTGGGCTTCACGAAGGAGGTCAGTAACTTCCCTCTCTGCTTCCTTTAGCCTATCCTCAAAGGCTTGATCTGTCACCATCTCATCCCCAGTTCCAAGGTTCGCAATGAGATTCTCTAACTCCCGGAGTTTGGCTCGATGATCAGCAACCTAAACAGGATGAAAAAGGAAAAGGGAAAGGCAGGCTGCATAAACATTCCTACAGAACGTGACTGCGCAGCCTGCAGAAACAATCATCAAAGCGGTGCTCCCTAAGAGCGGAGGCCTACATACTCCGCGAATGTAAACTTTCAAGTAGATAACATGAATAGTTTTTCCTCATTTCTCTGGTTTCAAAAGAAAACCTGTCAGGCTGATTCCGCTGACTTTAAACTCTGCACGCTGATGACTCTCCAGTTCTGATCGCTCTCTCCTGTTTGAGATTACTTTCCTGATACCGCCACTTGGCTCTCAGACAGGTATTCTCAACGTAACATCCAAAATTATACCCTTGACTTTTTTTCTCTTAAATATGTATTCTCTGAATCATTTCCATCTCAATAAGTAGTGCCTCCAACTACCTCACGCAAAACAACCCAGATCCATCCTTGATTTTTCTCTTTCCCTATCCTGACCCTCTCTTATATCCTGCCTTGCTCAACACACATATTTATCTAATTCAGTCTAGGCTTTCCCTTTTGCCCTATTCCTAACCATCCAACTGCATGCAGCAGAGTGTTCCTGAAGTATAAACTGAATTTCCCAGCTTAAAGCTCTTTGGTGCACTCCCATTGGATTTTGAATAAAATCTGAATTTCTTACTCTGGTCAACATGGTGCAACATAAGCAGTCTCTAACGACCTTTCCAGTCTTATCACAAACCATTCCCTCTTCATTCAGCAGGATCCAGATACCCTCGAGCTTCGAGGCCACTGTACCCCACATTCCTTCTTCCTGGAACAGCCTACCCATCACGTCTCCTTTAGCTTGATCTTTCTTATCCTTAAGATCTCACCTTAAGTGAATTTCCACAGAGGCTTTATAGAAAGTAGTTCTCCCCAGTTATTCTCTGCATTCTTTCTTGTACTTATCTCAGTTAGTATTTCTTTAATTTTTATTATGTGTCTCCCAGTCGGCACTTGAGCCCTTGAGAACAAAGGCTGGATCTATCTGGTTCACCGTATTTTCTCTAGAGCTGAGAGCATAGGAAGTGCCCATTCAACGTCTGCTGAATGAATGAACGCATGCACTGCTGACAGCTGACCTTATCCTTCACCAGCCGGTAACAAGCTGGACATTCCTGGCAGCCAGGCCAAGACCGATTGTAGAAATAGTTCTCTTCACACTGGTCACAGCGATTCCCCACAAAGCCTTCTCTGCATTCGCAGCGACCATCGTCCTTGCACTGGAGGGAAAGAGAGCCCTCAGGATGACAGTCACAGGCTGCAGAACAAAGGGAAAAGGGTGCATAATAAGGAAAAGAACGGAAGAGTGCATTTTCTTCAAGCTCAGAGTGATATCAATAAGCAACTGTACTATCATTAGAAGTAGATGCTTTGTGAAAAACAGGCTGATTTAGGAGAATTCAAATGGTTATGCCTGCTCAGCAGAGAAGACAGACATTTTTAAAACAACAGTAAATTTTAAAGTAAAGTGAGCATCCTTTGGAGGGGGCACACTTCCTATGACTGAATAATTATACAAATAGTCTATGAAGCAGAAATCAGTCCATTATAGAAAGGGCCCTTTTCGTGCACTTCCAAGAATTCATCTCTACCTTCATCTCTCCAACTGTTTAATTTTTTCTTTCTCTAAGGAACTAGAACACCCAAATGCTAGTGCTGATTTTCCATTATTTTGTAGTTTGTTTACTCATGNTCCATTATAGAAAGGGCCCTTTTCGTGCACTTCCAAGAATTCATCTCTACCTTCATCTCTCCAACTGTTTAATTTTTTCTTTCTCTAAGGAACTAGAACACCCAAATGCTAGTGCTGATTTTCCATTATTTTGTAGTTTGTTTACTCATGTTGTTCTGTGAACGGAGTCAATGACCTATGCTGCATTCCACAGGAGAAACGAAGGAATTCAGAAAGCAAAAACCCAAACTGTTCTGCGGCCTAATTCCAGGCAAGTGTTTATGCCAAAGAGCAGCAGATGTGGACATGTAAGCGCACCAAAAGGGCCCCAAGGGTGGGAAGCAACTGCAGTCAGTAAGTCAACAAACACGTCTGAGCAGAGTCCCTCACAGCTTCATCATCTGCATGAAGAATGTGATCAATTAAAAAGTTTCATTAAGCACAGGAGGCGGCTCGGTAATCAAAGGGTAATCACTTGGAAATATGAAAGACCAGAAAAAGGAAGAATCAGAAACACTGTAAAGGAAGACATGTCAGGTGGTTGCTAAGAAACCAGAGAGGCTTTCGGTACTCTGAGTTTTAGAAATGGATCATGTTTCTGGAATAAAGCATCTCTGAGGACTTGGGTACAGGCCTGACTGTGAGCTATGGGCCTACACCGAGGCTGGTAAAATGTTTTGGATTCACAGTTCTAACGGGGATGAGAGGGGAATGAAGACGTCTATGCCACCCACGCCCCTTACGTTTGCAGCCTTCGGGTCCAAACCCAAAGTGGTTGGCCTCACAGCGCTCACAGTGCTGACCGGTGATGCCAGGCTGGCACTCACACTGGCCACTGTGGATGTCACACTGTCCGTTGGTGGAACCCAAAGCGTGGCAGTCACACCTAATAAATGAACACATGACAATTCTCGGATAAGAAAAACAGACTTTAAGCAAACCTTTCTCTTTTTTTTCCTTTCAGCACAGGACCGATACAATTTTGTATCAGAAAACAGAATGTTTTAATGATGACAGATGTTAAGGTTCCTGAGGTTCCAGGAATTTTCATGAGCTCTACTAAGATCTTCTTTTTCTAACCTAACCCACAAAAATACTGCTGTTTCACTACTAAAACCACTTTCCATGGCTCTCCAATCTGGCACTGCATGGGCACTGGGCTGGAGCTTTGCAAACGGGAATTCCCAGCTTCTGTAACCCCAGAAGTTCTGACTCTAAATGTCTCAGAAAGGACCTTATAATTTGAATTTTTTTTAAAAAAATGTTGCTCAGGTGACGCTGACGCAGCCGGTGCCACTGCCTCCACTCTCTGCTCTCATTACGTCATTACAGCTCTCCAGCATCGCCTCTAAAGGCTGCCTTGCCTGTTTCAGGCACTCAAATAACTCCCGAACAAAGCCAAACCAACTGTGAAATATAACTTACAAAAATTCATCTGTGACAATTAAAAAAAGCCAAGGCTGCCCGCACCAAGGGCACCCGTCACTTTACCTCTCACAGCCCTGCCCGCTCTGCAGGTTGTAGAATCCGGGGTCACAAGCGCCGCAGTCCCGGCCGGCCACGTGGGACAGACACTCGCACTGCCCGGTCACGGGGTTACAGCTGCTCTGCTGCTTCACCGTCCCGTAGGCGTTGCAGTCGCAGGCTACAGCGGGAAGACACAGACAGCAAAAGATGCACATCACCCGAGAGGAGCCCTCAAGTGTGAACGACACAAACAGAGTCTTTCGACTTGTGCTGTCCGATACAGCAGCCACCGGTCACCGAACGGAGATGCGCTGTCAACGTGAAACACACACTCGACTTTGAAGCAGCAGTGTGGAAAAAAGAGAACGTACATCTCAAACATTTTTTATTGGTTACTTGCTGAGATGATAATACGTTAGACATGTCAAATAAAATACAATGTTAAATTGACTTTACCTGCTTCTCTTTATTGTACTGTATCTACTAGAATAATTTAAATTCTGTAAGTGGTTCACACTATACCTCTATGGAACAGCGCTGAGTTATATCAGACAACTGTAAATATTTAAAGAGACCGTGCAGTGTCGCGCAGAATGAGTAAGTATAACTGTGAGAGGATTTGGCCGATGGCTGGTTACCTTTGCATTTGTCTGCTGGATTGGGAGCCAGGGGATTTCCAAAAAATCCATCTTTGCACCGGTCACAGTAGAAGCCGGCCGTGTTATAGATGCACTTCAGGCATTCTCCCGTCAGGCGGTTGCAATTCCCAACCGCATTGGGATCGATGTTGTCATTGCACTGGCACAGGCGGCAAAGCCTCACGGGGCCGTTACTACCCAGAGGGTCTCCAAAGTAGCCGTCATCACAGAGCTCACATCTTTTACCTGCGTGTGAGACAATCTGATGTTACGAGAGAAAGGCCTTAGGCGTTTCTAGTGCCACTGGTTACAGACAGTCTGGAGGAACCATCAGGCACAATGCTACACGGTGCCATGGACATGGCATCAGCCTTGGAGAGAAGACCTGGGCTGCAGCTCTGGCATGGTGCCCGGCCACTGGGGTGACCTGGATACATCTCCATGTCTTCAGAAATACAGCACCCGTTTGCCTCCTTCTCCAGTTGTTTTGAGGATTAACTGAAATCATGCCTTAAGAGTGCTTTGTAAATGAGGCTTTACTAACCTTTCCAGCCCCAAGGGTTGGCACATTCATCTGTGTCTGTTTTTGTCGATAATACTGAGAAAACGGAAAGATGACATTTTTTTTAAATGTGGTTTTAAAAATAATACTAATTTATTCACTTGGCTGTGCTGGGTCTTAGCTGCAGCACCGGATCTTTTGCTGGGGCGCACGGACTCTCTAGCTGCAATGCACGGGCTTAGGTGCCCTGTAGCATGTGGGACTCAGTGTCCCAATCAGGGACTGAACCCATGTCTTTTGCGTCAGAAGGCAGATTCTTTACCACTGGACCACTGGGAAGTCCCTGAAAATGCCTCTTCATATCATTCATTCCTCATACAACAGAGTTGGAAAAGTGAGAGTCACTCAGTCATGTCTGACCCCATGGACTATAGCTCACCAGGCTTCTGTCTCCAGGCAAGAATACTGGAGTAGGTTGCCATTCCCTTCTCTAGAGGGTCTTCCTGACCCAGTGATCGAATCTGGTCTCCAGCATTGTAGGCAGATTCTTTACCAGTTGAGCCACCAGGGAAGCCCCATACAGCAGGTTTGGCAGGATCATTTTCTTAAAACATAAAAGGCATCTACTGATCCTTGTGTGAGCAGTGTCAGCCAGCACAGGAGAGACCTCAGAGATTATCATTTGCTACTCATTCTTATTATGGAGAAAGAAACAGACAGGCTAAGAAATTTGCCCACAACCAAGGAACTAAAGGAGACAATTGGCAGGATCATTTTCTTAAAACATAAAAGGCATCTACTGATCCTTGTGTGAGCAGTGTCAGCCAGCACAGGAGAGACCTCAGAGATTATCATTTGCTACTCATTCTTATTATGGAGAAAGAAACAGACAGGCTAAGAAATTTGCCCACAACCAAGGAACTAAAGGAGACAGAGCCAGCATTCAAGGCTCTTTCCACTACATTAAACTCACTGCTCCTCATCCTTCCTTTTCCACTTGCCCACCATTATTAGCTCAAGTTATGTTTGTGGTATCTTTGTAGCCAACTGGACCTAAATTAGCCTAAACTTTTTTTTTGAGAAATAGAGGTTTGTTCATTTACTCATCCCATTAATACTGCCTGAGCATCTATCACGTACAGACTGTTCTAGGGTTGTCCAGGATGATATGGAGAATAGGATGGATGAGGTCTCTGCTCTCACAAGGCCTGTGCTGCCCCTGAGATGAGTTCACAAACAAATAAACAAGACCACATCAGATACTGACACGCATAAAAAAGCTAAAACAGAAAATATGATGAGAGAGACAGGTCAAGGGCTACTTCATATCCGGTGGTTCCTCTCTAAGAGGAGATATGTGGGATGACAATTAAGAGACACAAGGAACTTAAGCATGATAATATTCAAGGGAAGAATGTTCCAGAAAAGCAAGATGAGCTTGTGGAAGCAGTAACAGCAGCCATGTAGGGCACAGTAAGGAAACTGAGTTTAAATTAAAGTGCAGTGAGATACTATGGGGGGGGCAGTTTCTAAGTGATGAGATCTGATTTACATTTTAAAAGTATTATTCTGGCTGCTGTATGGGGAATGGGTTGTAGGAGAGCAGAGTGAAGCATGGAGGCAAATTAGGAGGCTATCTCAGGTGAGAGATGACGATAATGTAGAACAGGGTGGTTACGAGTGAAAGTGGTAAAGAGTGGTCAGATTTGAGAGACAAACACCTTCTGGATGACTCCTGGGAAATGAAAGAAAGAAGAATCAAGGATAAGCCTAGGGTTTTAGCTTGAACAAACAGGTAAATGGAGATAAAGATCAGGGAAGGAACAGAGTCAGAATTGGAGACGATCAAAGACCTAGCTTCAGTTTAGTTCAGTCGCTCAGTTGTGTCCGACTCTTTGCGACCCCATGAATCGCAGCACGCCAGGCCTCCCTGCTCATCTCCATCTCCCAGAGTTCACTCAGACTCACGTCCACGTTCACTCAGACTCACGTGATGCCATCCAGCCATCTCATCCTCTGTCGTCCCCTTCTCCTCCTGCCCCCAATCCCTCCCACCATCAGTCTTTTCCAATGAGTCAACTCTTCGCATGAGGTGGCCAAGGTACTGGAGTTTAAGCTTTAGCATCATTCCTTCCAAAGAAATCCCAGGGTTGGTCTCCTTCAGAATGGACTGGTTGGATCTCCTTGCAGTCCAAGGGACTCTCAAGAGTCTTCTCCAACACCACAGTTCAAAAGCATCAATTCTCTGGCGCTCAGCCTTCTTCAAAGTTCAACTTTCACATCCATACATGACCACAGGAAAAACCACAGCCTTGACTAGACGGACCTTAGTCAGCAGAGTAATGTCTCTGCTTTTGAATATACTATCTAGGTTGGTCATAACTTTTCTTCCAAGGAGTAAGAGTCTTCTAATTTCATGGCTGCAGTCACCATCTGCAGTGATTTTGGAGCCCCCCAAAATAAAGTCTGACACTGTTTCCACTGTTTCCCCATCTATTTCCCATGAAGTGATGGAGATGTGTATAAGAGACAGCCCATGGACTGTANTTGTTCCATGTCCAGTTCTAACTGTTGCTTCCTGACCTGCATACAGATTTCTCAAGAGGCAGGTTAGGTGGTCTGGTATTCCCATCTCTTTCAGAATTTTCCACAGTTTATTGTGATCCACACAGTCAAAAGCTTTGGCGTAGTGGATTTGCTTAAATGTGAGATTCCTTTGGCTGTCTGATTCAAAGTCACAATAGAAAATATTTGGCACCTTCCAACTAGCAACACTGGAGCATCTACAGAAGGCAGGGGAGAGTGCTGAGACAGCTCAAGTACAGTGTAGTACTTGGGATAGTAACGCAGGGGTCCATAACCTTGACCTCAGGAAGTGAGCAGTTACCAGAACCTAACAGTTTCTCACTTTATCAGAAAGAGCTGTTTGGAGGTCACCTGCCGAGAGCCGAGAGACACTTCAGACACGGGGCCTTGGAATACATACTCTGCCCTCATCCTCTTTTCCTCTGTGTGCTTCCCACCCAGCGGAGGTGGCCATGTGATGCAGCATACACAGGTCTCAGCAGGGTGGAGCCGCACAGAGAATGGATATGGAGGGCCGATGGAAGGCTCCCTACCCACCATTCAGGTAGAGACAGCAAGTAGGTGGCTGGCCCTCAAGAGAGCAAGGTCAGGGATGGATTTTCCAGCTGTAGGCAAGGAGGGGCTTTTGAAGCCTAAAGGTGAGAGGTGCTCGCCTAAGGAGAGCATACAGATAGAGTTGACAAGAAAACCCCAGGCTGAGAAATAGAAGTGATCAAAGGGAGACACAAAAGAAGAGAAGAAAGGGAGAAGAAAACCAAGGAGTGGGAAGAGTCACAAAAGGCAAGAGGAGAAACTGGAGCAAAGGGAGTAGTCAGCAGTATCTAGTGTTGCTGAAACCCCAGGGCAGATAAGGACAGAAAACTGCCCACTGCATCTGGCAAACAGGGACCACTGATGAGGTAGCAGAAGATCTAGCTGGGATAGAGACCACTGATTAGGTAACAGAAGGTCTAGCTGGGGGTGGGGCAGGACGCGAAGAGACAGGATGTCAAAAGGGGATGGGAAGCTAGGGGCCCTTTGGCCTTTGAGGTAAATACAACAGCTTCCAGACACAAGATCCTTCTCCAGCACGGGATTAAGGCAGTACTTCAGTTCTGCTTTTCCATCAGTTAATTTAGCTAGTTTAGATATGATCCATATTTTAAACGTCTTAGGGACGTCCCTGGTGGTCCAGTGGTTAAGAATCTGCCTCCCAATGCAGGGGACACAGGTCTGATCCCTGGTTAGGGAACTAAGACCCTACAGGCTGTGGGGCAACTAAGCCCCTGTGCAGCAACCACCAAGCCCACACACCGCAGCCAGGGAGAAACCCGCGCACATCGCAGCCAGGGAGAAATCCGCGCGCGCACACTGCAGCCAGGGAGAAATCTGCGCACACCGCAGCCAGGGAGAAACCCGCGCACTCCGCAGCCAGGGAGAATCCAGCGCACTCCGCAGCCAGGGAGAAACCAGCGCACTCCGCAGCCAGGGAGAAACCCGCGCACACCGCAACCAGGGAGAAACCCGGGCACCGCAGCCAGGGAGAAACCTGCGCACTCTAACACAAGCCGCCCTGTGCCACAGCTAAGGCCCGACGCAGCCAGAGAGATACATTCAAATGTCTTAAAACCTGCCTTGAATAAAATTCAATTGAAAAATCTGCTAGAAAAGTCAAAACAGAGCTACATGGTAGCCCTTAAAAGCTCTCGTTGCAAAATATCCTCCAAAGCTACAGCGAGCCTACCCCTTTGTTTCAGAGTCTAGGATGTAGGTTCAAATCCAGGCTGTACTACCTACATGACTTGGGCAATTTATAGACTTCTCTTATTATCCTTCCGGTACCAGGAGAGGTGTCTTTTTTCTCCTTTAGCATTCTTGAGTGCATTTCTTTATCTGAACTAACCACACTGTACGAAAATGATCTCTGTACTTCCCTCCACTTTTAGATCCTGGAGAGTAGGGACCCTCCGTTATTCATCTTCATAATCCCAAAGCCATGCACTCAAACAACTTTGTTGAAAAAACATTAGTATTATTAATTCACCTGAAAAGATCATTTTAAGTATTAAATGCAGAAGTGAATCATGCACAAAGACCTCAGGGACTATCATCAGTTATTCATAGTCTTCAACAGTCTTCTAAACGAGGAACATCTTACTTTGCATCTGCAACCTCTATTCATTTATTTAATAAATACTCGCATTCATTCAACAAACACATGTGCCAAACACTATTTTGGGTGTTAGGGACACAAAGGTGAATAAAACAGAGCAAAGTCCCTGCTTCAAGGATCTTAACTCTGGGGATAGAAGGGGAAGATAAGCAATATGCAAATGAATACACATAAAAATTTCAAGCAGCTAAAAAGTGCTATAAAAAGCAAACCAGAATGTAGGAAAATAAACTGTGATAATATATATATTTTTATAGGTTTTGTGCTAGTTTCATGCAGACTTCTATATCCTAATTAACATCCTCAAGAATTGCTATAGATCATTTCCTTCAATCCAGGTGATACCTCACAAAACAAATGCAGTTGACCCTTGAACAATGCAAGGAGTCGGGGGTTGACTGCTGCCCTGCACAGTCAGAAATCCACAAATAAATTCTGAAATTCCATCCCCCAGCTTATGTGGTTCCTCTGCATTCACAATTCCACATCCATGGATCCAGCCAACCATGGACTGTAGTGCTGCAGTATTTACTACTGAAAAAAATCTGCATGTAAGTGGACCCAGGCAGTTCACCTGTGATTTGAACCTTGAACCCACACAGTTCAAGGGTCAGCTGTATATTTCACAAATATTCCATGAGAAGCATTTAATTAGTGACTAATATAACATTTTCTAAAATCTCCTATATGATATTCCATCTTTCTATAAGCATCCCAAATAATTTTACTTCACCATCTGTACTATTTAGTATAGACATGAGAATGACTCCACAATGCTTAACTGTTCAGTTCATTGACCAGTGAAAGAACAATGAGTAGAGGGATCTCTTATCAAAATGCTCTGTTAAATGCTTCTGAGTGTAGACACGGTGAGATACTTACTATACTCTGTGCAACAGCAGAGTAAAGGGTCCTAAGAACCTGGGGCAGTGGCACAGAGAGGGTTCATTGAGGAAAACCATTCTGGGGAAGTGATGATTCAACTCAACCCACAGAACAGTTAGGAGCTGGCTAAGAAGAGAGACCTGGGTAAGAGAGCTGGGTGAGCATTCTAGTTCATGAGCAATAGTTCATGGCAGGCCAGAGTCGGGTGTATCTGAGGGAAGACAAGACCAGGGGGCTTGGAGAAGAGGGTACCAGTGCAGAAGCAGGTGGTGGGGAATGAGGCTGGAGGAGTCTGTTTGTAAGACACTCTACTGGGCCACTGTTTTTTTTTACTAAACAAAAAAAAAGAAAAGTAAAAAATATGAAATTCTATACTAACTTCTACTCCTCATTTCCTCAACTGCCTTAAGCAAATGACTGGCTCTCCCTGTGTGGCACTGCCTGGCGCTCGGTGTGGGGTCAGGGGGAGGAGTGGAAGGAAGGTGGAGTGTTTTAATGCTTCCCAATAATTAAAGAGTGTTTTTGATGAGACAAGAGAGATGCAGATTATGAGCTCAGTGTTTCGGTTGTTCTGTTTATGTTCACGCTCTGTAGCAAAATTTTTTGAACAAAGAGCTTATAGTGGAGTCAAAGGCTGGCCGGCTGGACAGAACCTCTCTTATTACACGGAGGCTCCAGTCAGTGGGAGCAGCGGCAATGTCACTGGTGAGCCCCAGGCTCCTCTGTCAACCAGTACAACCAGCTCCTGGAGCAGCTAGCAAAGATCTACTTCAGTGTTCTTATCAAAAAGAAAGAAACTCAGAGAATGGGAATAGAGGTATACCCAAAGCTATAAAAATATTTTATTCCCAACTAAATGTGATGGGCTCTGATACATCTGAAACAACTATTTAGAGAAAAGTAATTTTTAAAATGCTGCTTTACATCAAGAACCGCTGGGCGGCCTCACAAACTGAAAATCAAGTTTTGAATCACATCTTATAAGAGAGAGTATCTTGTAGTAAATCATCATCGTTGGCACCCGAATGCCTAGGCTGAAACTCCAGCTTCTTCCATGACCAGCCATCCATCTTTGGACAGGTCACTTAATTGTGCCTCAGTGTTCTTAGCTGTAACCTGAGGATGGACTTCCCCGCTGGTCCAGTGGTTAAAAATCTGCCTTGCAATGCCAAGGACGTGGATTCGATCCCTAGTCAGGGAAACTAGGACCCAATGTAACCAAATAAATATTGGTGGCTGAGTGGTAAAGAATCTGCCAACGCAGGAGACTCGAGTTGGAGCCTTGGCTCAGGAAGATCTCCCGGAGGAGGAAATGGCAACCCATTCCAACATTCTTGCCTGAAGAATCCCACGGACAGACGAGCCTGGTGGGCTACAGTCCATGGATTCACAAAAGAGTCGGACATGACTTGACAACTAAATAGCAACAAACAACCTGAGGATAATACAAGAAGCTATCTTAGAGGGTTGCGAGGATTAATGAGACAGTATATGTTAAAGTGCTTAGAAAAGCACCTGGCCATAAATATTATGTCAGCTATTATTAATATCAGATATGCATTTTATGAGTCCATAATAAATCTGTTTCCAACAAAACTTTTGCTGCTGGGAAAACTGGTCACGGAACCAAACCAGAAAACCCTACAAACTTCCAAAGCCCCTCTTTCCCAAGTGCTCCTGTGGGTAGAGCCGACTCACCGGTAGTTCCGGCAGGACAGCTGGTGCACACCACCTCCTGGGTCTTGGGGACAGCAGCACAGCTGGAGCCCCCAGGGCACGGACAGGGCTGGCAATCGGAGGAGGTGCCCGCAGTCGAGTCGCCATAGTAGCCATCGCTGCACTTCTCACAGTGCGGCCCGGCCGTGTGGTCTCTGCAGTTACAAACGCCTGTTTGGAGAGCAAGTGTGAGGAGACAGGCAAGCGTCCAAGCAAACAAGACGGTGGGCGCTTCTGACCCACCTGCTGAAGAGAGTTTAGCTCTAGCAGTCCCCAAGGGTCATCCCCTCACCTGTCTCAGGGTCGCAGGTCTCACTGTGCCCATTGCAGGTGCAGAGCACACAGGGACTGTAGGGACCAAGGCTTGGGGTTTCTCTTCGGTAACCCGAGAGGCACAGCTCACAAAACTGCCCTCCGTATCCCACGGGACACGTGCAGGACTCCACCCAAGTTGCAGGGACCCCGGGCCCAGGACGAGCGCTTGCCAGGGTGACATCATCCAAATAGCCAGCACCTGTGTGTGGTGGGGGGAAAAAGATCAGTGGACTGGCTCCCGTTTTCCAAAACTTCATGAAAAGTCATCAGTGCTAAAGGATAACCAGACTCAAAATTTCAGAGATAGCCAACCATTAGTATAATTAATCTACCGGAGAAGATAACTAGAAAATAGCACTTAGAGCAATTATGTGGTACCTGGTGCTGCTGCTGCTAAGTCGCTTCAGTCGTGTCTGGCTCTGTGTGACCCCACAGACTTCAGCCCACCAGGCTCCCCTGTCCCTGGGATTCTCCAGGCAAAAACACTGGAGTGGGTTGCAATTTCCTTCTCCAATGCATGAAAGCGAAAAGTGAAAGTGAAGTCGCTCAGTCATTTTGACCCTTAGCAACCCCATGGACTGTAGCCTACCAGGTTCCTCCNTCAGCCCACCAGGCTCCCCTGTCCCTGGGATTCTCCAGGCAAAAACACTGGAGTGGGTTGCAATTTCCTTCTCCAATGCATGAAAGCGAAAAGTGAAAGTGAAGTCGCTCAGTCATTTTGACCCTTAGCAACCCCATGGACTGTAGCCTACCAGGTTCCTCCGTCCATGGGATTTTCCAGGCAAGAGTACAGGAGTGGAGTGCCATTGCCTTCTCCAGGTACCTGGTGCTAAGTATCTGGAATGGCAGTATATCAAACTTTTATTTTTTAAACACACACACTTATACACACATACATGCACACAGAGATTTCAGTTTTACAGTTCTCCCAATCAGATTCCCAGGAGAAGGAAACGGTAACCCACTCCAGTATTCTCGCCTAGGAAATCCCACAGACAGAGGAGCCTGGCGGGCTGCAGTCCATGGAGTCGCAAAGAGTGGGACATGACTGAAGTGACTTAGCACACACTTCCAATCACCAATGTGAAAAACAAAAAGCACTGGGCAATGATCTGGGGCAAGAAAAGACGGAACAACGTGGGAACAGGAAGAGTTTAAGGCTACAGCCACGAAGCCATGTTTTTGTTCTTTTGCCACAAAAGCAGGCACTGATCATAGAGTTTAAGGGTTAGAAAGCAGGGAAAACACCTGTCAATAAGGACCACGCAACTGTATGTTTTGCCCTGCATAAAATAGCAAATATAATTAAATAAGCTCGAATAATCAGGGATACTTTGACAAATATAATTATTCCAAAGCCATTATGCCATTACACCATATATCATAACACTTTCTTGTTTTCAAAAGAAAATAAAAATAGAGAAAGCCTTATACTGGCTTAGCTCAAAGGTTTCTCCAGCCTAACAGTGCATGTGACAGGCTCAAAAGGAACATCCTATGGAAGGGTCAAGTTTTTACTATACCAGCAAGTTTCCCTTTAATTTTCATTCCACTCCTATCTCTTATTGTCTTATCTTTTAAGTGTATCCCCCCATGTTATGAAATATCACTTGTTTATATAGATACTGACAACCTGAGGCTAAAGGACCTCTCTTATTTTTGCTTTGAACTTAGTTTAACTTTTAATATACTTATGGGTTTTTTCAACATTAGATCATGAAAGACATCACTGTTAAAGTGCTTCCAACTCCAAATACTGTTAAGTCTCCCCATCCTAAAAGCATTCTTCCTTCAATCTGTCCCTAGTCTCAAATTATAATCTATCTCTTTTTCTCCCCTTAAAGCTGAACTTCTTAAAAGAATATTTTACTTCTTCATGTTCAAATGTACTTGTGATTTAATTTACTTAATTAAATCACTGCAATCTAACTTTTTTCAATACTTCTCTTAAAATAAAAAGTCACCAATGATTCTTTAGTTGTCAAATAACAAAATCCAATTGTACTGCCTTTCTCAATCTGTTAGCTGTTCCTCTTCCTTAAAATTCTTTTTTTCTCTTGAGTCTCAGATCATGGTCCTTAAGTAACCACGTTTCCAGGATTGCTTCTTTTCTCTACCTACATTTTTTGTCATATTTCCAAGTTTAAAAATTACTGCCCATATGTTGACAACTCTGATTCTAAATTTCCAGTCCCAACTAAGTCCCATCCATATTTCTAACTACTTATAAGACATTTTCATTTGGATATTCATGCAGGCACCTCAAAAATCAAGACAGCCAAGCTGCTGCTGCCACTGCCGATGCTACGCCAACGCCTCCCCCCCAGCAAGCTCTACCCTTCTACAGAAATAGGTCCTTATTCTAAAAAATTTTAGGAAAACAATTTAAAGGCACACTTAAAAACAGCTTTGTTTATCTAAAATTATAACAAATGTTCATTCAGTAAATTTTAACTTTTCGTTGAGCTAAAAGGGCTTGATAATTGATTTAGTTAAAAGGGTTTGATCATTACACAGGAAGAAGTAAAAAGAAATGGAGGTTATGGAATGTGAGCCAGTAGAATTATATTGTGGGGAAGGCAATGGCACCCCACCCCAGTACTCTTGCCTGGAAAATCCAATGGACGGAGTAGCCTGGTGGGCTGCAGTCCATGGGTCGCTAACAGTCGGACAGACTGAGCGACTTCACTTTCACTTTTCTCTTTCATGCATTGGAGAAGGAAATGGCAACCCGCTCCAGTGTTCTTGCCTGGAGAATCCCAGGGATGGGGGAGCCTGGTGGGCTGCCGTCCGTGGGGTCACACAGAGTCGGACACGACTGAAGTGACTTAGCAGCAGCAGCAGCAGCAGAATTATATTGAGATTCTTAGAAAAATCTAATTATATATATAACGTAACCTCAATAGGCTCACCCATTATAAGACAACACCATTTACTAATTTTTGGCTAATTTTCTTCAGGTCCTTAAGAGATGTTTCAAAATGCATTATTTTTACACAATTCATGTATGATGAAGAAGTTTATTATACTACTTCTTTAGGATCAGGCTTATAATATTAGGACTTTAGAGATAACCTTTTGATTATGGATCCTTTTTCCTAAGCATCATCCTAAATGATTATCTTAATTATATCATAACTTACTTCTCTCACTGTATGTCCCCCGAATCTTGATAGAGGTCAAATTGTTCAGGAGTTTCTGAAATTCGAAAGGGGTAAGAGTAGGCCTCCAAGGGTAATCTGTCGCTTCATGGAGCCTAGAGAAAAAGGAAGGGGCACATTAACCTCTGTAAGGACAATTCTGGGTGCTGAGAAAGTATTTCTTAGTCATCCATGCCACCCACGATGCACTGCTCTGCCAGTCTAACCACAGAGCTGAGTCCGTTGGTTTGACCATACCGCTGGAAAAGGTACAGGTAATATCTGTCGCTTCATGGAGCCTAGAGAAAAAGGAAGGGGCACATTAACCTCTGTAAGGACAATTCTGGGTGCTGAGAAAGTATTTCTTAGTCATCCATGCCACCCACGATGCACTGCTCTGCCAGTCTAACCACAGAGCTGAGTCCGTTGGTTTGACCATACCGCTGGAAAAGGTACAGGTAATCAAGGGGAAAGTTCCCTTTTACAAAGTCACATCGAGAACCCCAAAGTTTTTCTTTAATACATACCTTGAGGCCTGAGGTGCTTAGATAAAGAAACCACTTTTGTAATTCTGGTCAAGTCAGATTTTATAAACCAAACTGTCTTACCTGAAGACGTATTTCACAGTGGTCTCACTTGGATAGGAATTGCCCTGAGCGATCAAGGGCACAGACACTCTCAGGCCAGCTCCTTCAAGCACCAGGTCTTCTGCCGAGAGGCGAGTGTCTCGCCTGTCCACGCGGAAGGAGAAGGAGAAGTTCTGACCATAACTCAACACCTGCTTGCCCAAGAACTTCGCTGGAAGGCAGACACAATGGTGAGAAAGAACATGAGGGCAGGAATAAACAGTCACATACCACACCACACGGCTTCCCAGCCTTACTTACCAGGGGCGATGAAGTACCTAGGAAAGTAGCTGTCCGAGATGACGGCAATATCCTGCCTCTCAGGGGACCACTCAAATGATGCTTCAGAGCCATCCCTTTGTTCTGCACGCCACCCATCCTCATCTACAAGCAGAGGATGAGAACACAAGGGCCGTTACCTTGCAAACATCCTGAATTCAGTTCCTCGATACTCCACAAAACATACAGAAAGTCACTGATGAAAGTTTTTGGGTAAATGGAGGCTATAACAGTACCTATATATGCTATACCTCTGAAGCTGTATTTTTCTTCATTTTATATAACATTTATACTCCCAGGTAAATTCTAAAACCATCTGTATATGTTTTCATTAAATTAAAAGCCAAACAAAAACCACATACATTAAAAGAAAAAGTGTTGATAGTCTCAAAAAGTCTTCAAAGAGTTACTGACTTTTTTTAATACTGTAAGCCTAGGCTCAAAATTCTAGGGGACAGAAGGAAAGGTCTACTTTACCAGTCTCAAAGGTAGAGGTTATAGAATAAACGCTGTAGCCAACGGCATTTGTGCACACGGAAGAATGCCCAAAGCAGAAGCAGGGGGTGCACCCTCTAGGGTTAGATAATTCCAGATTAAAAAATCCAGGTTTGCATCTGAAAGAGATTAAGATACAACCAGGTATTTTTTTGTATCTGAAATATGAGAGAAGATACAACGCAGCCAGAGAAAGAATGAGCTACCTCTCACAATTGAAGCCTTCGACATTGTCTTTGCAAACACATCTTCCTGTTTCAACATTACATTCATCTATGCTGCCAGAAGGATCGCAAGAGCATGGCCTGTTGGATGGAAACCGGAGTGAAACGATGAAATAAGAGGATAAAGAAATTTCGCTCTAAGACATTCTTTTGTTTTACATGTTAATAGATTTTAAAAAAACATAAAAAAGCAAAATGAATCCTAAAGTCATCTTTGTATTTGGATTTTATTTCAGTCAAGGACACTCATCACACTTGGACATTAAAAACTGCTTCATCTCTGTACAAAACAATCCTGGATCATCTTACAGCTGGAAGCCTTAAATCTTGGTGATAATTATTATGGAGGGGAAATGTTTATATGGCCGCAGATAAGCTACAAGATCTATTACTAAGAATCAGCTACAATTGGATTCCGCCCCCTTAAAAAATCTTACCTGCACCCAGCCTCAGTGAGAGAATGGTACCCAGGCTGGCAACGGTCACACTTGTCCCCCATCACTCCTGGCTTACAGCTACATCTGCCATAGCTATCACACTGCGTACTGAGGGAACCTGAAATATAAAGCAGTCAACGTCAACCACCAGATAGGAAAGCAAAACTAATGCCTCAAAGAAAGAAAACTGGTAACTAAAAACAATGCTTGAAATTCAGTATATAGATTGGTATTCAGGGTCTAGATGGTAACCAAGAGAATAAAGATCAAATTTCAAAACAGAACTCCCTCAAAACCATACCCCTTTAAACTATGACATTTAAACTTTCCAGACATACACCCTAAGATGAATCAACTCATAATTATTGAAAAATACTAACAAATAACTCTGTACCCATGATAAACTGCATGCAAAATCAGTCACTGTGGACAAGCACAGACTCCTTAGGGCCTGTGTCTATAATTTAAGTATACACAGGCAAGAACAGCAAATAAAGTTCAAACTTCTGGAAAAGTAGAACAGACTAAGGGCTCTCAGCTCCTCTGAACACACAGCAACATGCTGCAGGAGTTTAGCCCTCCAAAGAGGTTAGACTAAACAAAATCATTAAGGAAGAGCTCACGGAGCAGCTAACCAACCTTTTACAGTCAAAGTTCAAATGGTCTCAATGATCTTATTGCTAATTATTTACAAAACCATTACTCAGGCCAACCCCAGTTTTATACACACCAGAAAATCATCTAAACGTTCCACCTGGTTAAAGAGAGTTGAGGTTGATGCCAAATCATTCACACAGTATAACAATATTCACTCTTCTACATTTAACCTGTAAGAATCCTAAGGAAACAAAGCTTTATTTCCTGGGGATACAGGAAATGCTTATTTTGTCTCCCAACCCATCAGGCTGAAGCAGACCCTGGCTGTCACTTACCAACAGGACTACAGTGGCAGGGAGAGCAGGCTTCCCTGTTCCCAAGGCGGAAGAAATTCTCCCGGCACCTCTCACACTTGGCGCCGTCTGTGTTGTCCTGGCAGTTGGTACAGTGGCCACCATGGCCCGTGGAACGGTATAGTTCAGGGTCAAAGAAGCATTCCTGAGATCGGCCATTGCAGTCACAGGCTGTTGGCCAAAACGTTAAGTCAGATCCACGTTCCTTTACGAACAGCATTTTAGAAGACTCAAACCAAACTGTAACTCCCCATATCTCTGTGACAGATGGTGGTGGTGGTGGTGGTTTAGATGCTAAGTCGTGTCCAACTCTTGCAACCCCATGGACTGTAGTTCCTCTGTCCATGGGGTTTCCCCGGCAAGAATACTGGAGTGGGTTGCCATTTCCTCCTCCAGGGGATCTTCCCGACCCAGGGACTGACTCCGTGTCTCTTGCATTGCAGGCAGATCCTTTACCTCTGAGCCGTGATAGGTGGTAGGTAACAGAATGACCACCAGATACATTTCTCATTTTAAAAAAACAAAAAAAGTGTCTGCCAATAAAGTGTTTATAGTCAGGTTATCAGCTTACAAGGAAATATTCATCCTTATCAAAAATGGTACCATCATAGCTTAGTTGGTAAAGAATCTGCCTGCAATGCAGGAGAACCTGGTTCAATTCCTGGGTTGGGAAGATCCCCTGGAGAAGGGAAAGGTACCCACTCCAATATTCCAGCCTGTATAGTCCAGGGGGTCGCAAAGAGTCAGACACAACAGGGTAATTTTCACTTTAAAATATAACTAATTCCTGTACTTGGGAATCTCCAGATAGTAGTATCAGTTCAGTCGCTCAGTTGTGTCTGACTCTTTGTAACCCTACGAATCGCAGCACGCCAGGCCTCCCTGTCCATCACCAACTCCCGGAGTTCACTCAGACTCACGTCCATAGAGTCTGTGATGCCATCCAGCCATCTCATCCTCAGTCGTCCCCTTCTCCTCCTGCCCCCAATCCCTCCCAGCATCAGAGTCTTTTCCAATGAGTCAACTCTTCACATGAGGTGGCCAAAGTACTGGAGTTTCAGCTTCAGCATCAAGTAAAAGCCAAGTCAAATTACAATTTTTCAGAGTCTTTATCCTTCATTTTAATACCAAGTCCAAGCACAAGGGATCAGTTCATACTCTGGTTTCAGTTTATCATTTTAGGGCTCAGACAATTCAAATACATTAGCCACTAATGTATTTGAATGCCACTAATGTATTTCAAAATGCCAGATTACTTGCATACTGAGACTGGGGTGATCTGAGCCATATTGGGTACAATACGTACTTCTGTAAAAGGAAGCAGGAAATCTAGATGCACTAGAAAGTAAATCCACTAGAAGGGAAATCTAGACCCACTGGATGCCTCTATCTACTGGGAAGCCGCGGTACCAAATGGGTCATCTGTTAAGCAGCTATAGTCCCTATAGGGCATAACCATATTTTAAGAACAAGTATCTACAGTCACTGAAAATTTTTACTATACTTGCATTAACGTGATTTTTTTCAAATTATTGATTCTGCCCCAAGTACAGATAGTATTTTGATTATTAAATAAAAACCCCCTTAAAAAATCTTACCTGCACCCAGCCTCAGTGAGAGAATGGTACCCAGGCTGGCAACGGTCACACTTGTCCCCCATCACTCCTGGCTTACAGCTACATCTGCCATAGCTATCACACTGCGTACTGAGGGAACCTGAAATATAAAGCAGTCAACGTCAACCACCAGATAGGAAAGCAAAACTAATGCCTCAAAGAAAGAAAACTGGTAACTAAAAACAATGCTTGAAATTCAGTATATAGATTGGTATTCAGGGTCTAGATGGTAACCAAGAGAATAAAGATCAAATTTTAAAACAGAACTCCCTCAAAACCATACCCCTTTAAACTATGACATTTAAACTTTCCAGACATACACCCTAAGATGAATCAACTCATAATTATTGAAAAATACTAACAAATAACTCTGTACCCATGATAAACTGCATGCAAAATCAGTCACTGTGGACAAGCACAGACTCCTTAGGGCCTGTGTCTATAATTTAAGTATACACAGGCAAGAACAGCAAATAAAGTTCAAACTTCTGGAAAAGTAGAACAGACTAAGGGCTCTCAGCTCCTCTGAACACACAGCAACATGCTGCAGGAGTTTAGCCCTCCAAAGAGGTTAGACTAAACAAAATCATTAAGGAAGAGCTCACGGAGCAGCTAACCAACCTTTTACAGTCAAAGTTCAAATGGTCTCAATGATCTTATTGCTAATTATTTACAAAACCATTACTCAGGCCAACCCCAGTTTTATACACACCAGAAAATCATCTAAACGTTCCACCTGGTTAAAGAGAGTTGAGGTTGATGCCAAATCATTCACACAGTATAACAATATTCACTCTTCTACATTTAACCTGTAAGAATCCTAAGGAAACAAAGCTTTATTTCCTGGGGATACAGGAAATGCTTATTTTGTCTCCCAACCCATCAGGCTGAAGCAGACCCTGGCTGTCACTTACCAACAGGACTACAGTGGCAGGGAGAGCAGGCTTCCCTGTTCCCAAGGCGGAAGAAATTCTCCCGGCACCTCTCACACTTGGCGCCGTCTGTGTTGTCCTGGCAGTTGGTACAGTGGCCACCATGGCCCGTGGAACGGTATAGTTCAGGGTCAAAGAAGCATTCCTGAGATCGGCCATTGCAGTCACAGGCTGTTGGCCAAAACGTTAAGTCAGATCCACGTTCCTTTAGGAACAGCATTTTAGAAGACTCAAACCAAACTGTAACTCCCCATATCTCTGTGACAGATGGTGGTGGTGGTGGTGGTTTAGATGCTAAGTCGTGTCCAACTCTTGCAACCCCATGGACTGTAGTTCCTCTGTCCATGGGGTTTCCCCGGCAAGAATACTGGAGTGGGTTGCCATTTCCTCCTCCAGGGGATCTTCCCGACCCAGGGACTGACTCCGTGTCTCTTGCATTGCAGGCAGATCCTTTACCTCTGAGCCGTGATAGGTGGTAGGTAACAGAATGACCACCAGATACATTTCTCATTTTAAAAAAACAAAAAAAGTGTCTGCCAATAAAGTGTTTATAGTCAGGTTATCAGCTTACAAGGAAATATTCATCCTTATCAAAAATGGTACCATCATAGCTTAGTTGGTAAAGAATCTGCCTGCAATGCAGGAGAACCTGGTTCAATTCCTGGGTTGGGAAGATCCCCTGGAGAAGGGAAAGGTACCCACTCCAATATTCCAGCCTGTATAGTCCAGGGGGTCGCAAAGAGTCAGACACAACAGGGTAATTTTCACTTTAAAATATAACTAATTCCTGTACTTGGGAATCTCCAGATAGTAGTATCAGTTCAGTCGCTCAGTTGTGTCTGACTCTTTGTAACCCTACGAATCGCAGCACGCCAGGCCTCCCTGTCCATCACCAACTCCCGGAGTTCACTCAGACTCACGTCCATAGAGTCTGTGATGCCATCCAGCCATCTCATCCTCAGTCGTCCCCTTCTCCTCCTGCCCCCAATCCCTCCCAGCATCAGAGTCTTTTCCAATGAGTCAACTCTTCACATGAGGTGGCCAAAGTACTGGAGTTTCAGCTTCAGCATCAAGTAAAAGCCAAGTCAAATTACAATTTTTCAGAGTCTTTATCCTTCATTTTAATACCAAGTCCAAGCACAAGGGATCAGTTCATACTCTGGTTTCAGTTTATCATTTTAGGGCTCAGACAATTCAAATACATTAGCCACTAATGTATTTGAATGCCACTAATGTATTTCAAAATGCCAGATTACTTGCATACTGAGACTGGGGTGATCTGAGCCATATTGGGTACAATACGTACTTCTGTAAAAGGAAGCAGGAAATCTAGATGCACTAGAAAGTAAATCCACTAGAAGGGAAATCTAGACCCACTGGATGCCTCTATCTACTGGGAAGCCGCGGTACCAAATGGGTCATCTGTTAAGCAGCTATAGTCCCTATAGGGCATAACCATATTTTAAGAACAAGTATCTACAGTCACTGAAAATTTTTACTATACTTGCATTAACGTGATTTTTTTCAAATTATTGATTCTGCCCCAAGTACAGATAGTATTTTGATTATTAAATAAAATTTTATTTTATTTGAGATAGGGCAGGAAATTGTTTTAAAAAAATTTTTAATATATCTATTTTTTTCTCCTCCCTGCCTTTCCATTAGTTCTTTTATAGTGTTATACTTGAAAACCTTTTAGGAACTTGAATCACTAGCATCAAGAATTAGCAAGTTAAGTAATTTTAAAAGCTCCCATTCCCTTCTTTATTAGCTATTTTCTCTTCTCTCAAGCCTCCCTAGATTATCTCACAATCAGCCCAGCTTACAGCACCTAAATGGTCTGGTGCCTGGAGTCTATGAGGCAGAACAACCCCATGTCTACACTGTCCTAAGCCGCCACTAAAGAAGATGCTGTGGCTCCCTCATCACCAGCTGAGAAGAGAAGACAGCTGGCATCTTCTCTTCCCTACCCCCAGCACCTGACAATACCGTAGTACGGCCCCACTCCAGGAGCTTCTCTCTCTGAGGGGTCATGGTGCTGAAGGGACTTCCAAGGGAAGCAAACCGACTTAGCTCTTCATCGAAGCCTTGTTAGCTGTGTTCAGTTCATCTGCCGGTGAGAAACTGGCAATGATATTACACTCGTTTTTCTCTTAACGTTCCCTGATAGACTCAAAATATGACATCATTAAGCAGATTACTGTTCAAAAACACATGTGTATATTTACTTAAATGTCACATCTTAGGAGGAATCACTTTTTATCAGCCTTTATCATGTAGCTTCTAACACTGGATGTTACAGTTCATTAAAAGATGTAGAGAAGTTCAAGGGCTTAGGAATACGAGAGGAGGAGGCTATCAAACTTACCTAAAATTCAGGGATTTGCTGAGAAAAGAAAAGATGAAAATGTGCTGTATGCAGCTAATGGAAACAGTCCTAAGTCAAGATATTGGTCCCTTTTCAAGGTTTCTGCCAATAATTCCTGCAAGTTCAGAGTGTCTTCCTTCTTAGTCCCTTTATTTCCAAGAAGGTATGATAAGGAATATTTATAAGGACAAAAGAAAGTTATAGCAGCTTTAAAAGTGTCTTATTTTTTAAGTTCTTGGCAAATCATGATTACATGGTTTCACGATTTTTCTCCTAAGATTCCTTTCTCTATCTCTTCAGAATAAACCGAGAGACTTATGAGGGAATAAACAAGGTATAATCTTTTTTCATTTTCTCTCTTCCTCAGAGTACTAGGATCTACTCTTCCTCTCAAAGCCTCTCGCCTCTGCACAAAGGAAGCACGAAAATCCTCTGCATCTCTCTCTCTAGAGAGAGAAAGAAAAATGATTCAGATAAACAATCTAATGAATGGCAGTCTGACTCTACTACTCATCACGCCTGACTAACGTGAATCAACAACCTTGGTGGTCTGAAGAAATAAGAACTGGAAGGAAGAAGAATATTTTAAAGAGCAACAAAGAAAAGACTAGAAAAACCATGTTTTAGTGTAGGCTACACGTCCACCCAGTTCGTTCTAAAGGAGATCAGTCCTGGATGTTCATTGGAAGGACTGATGCTAAAGCTGAAACTCCAGTACTTTGGCCACCTCATGCGAAGAGTTGAATCATTGGAAAAGACTCTGATGCTGGGAGGGATTGGGGGCAGGAGGAGAAGGGGACAACCGAGGATGAGATGGCTGGATGGCATCACTGACTCGATGGACGTGAGTCTGAGTGAACTCCGGGAGTTGGTGATGGACAGGGAGGCCTGGCGTGCTGTGATTCATGGGGTCGCATAGAGTCGGACACGACTGAGCGACTGAACTGAACTGAACACTGGCCCAGCATTTAGAACTAAGGAAAAGGCCAGACCTTGAACATGCTGCTCCCATTCTGTTAAGTATGCTCCTCAAGGAAATAGAAAACCTGCGAGTTTATGTTTATGGCCAATTCCACGCATCTATGATTCTCCTCTGATGTGCATGCAGGTTAAGTGTGTGTATGTGTGTGTGTGTGTGTGTGTGTGTGTGTGTGTGTATGTGTGTGTCTGTATATATGTGTGTGTGTGTGTCTACATGCTCAAATTATGGAAGAAGCACTGCCTTGCAGGCTCTTCCTCTCAAGGAAGAATCAAAGGAAGTCACCCATTCCCCCCGCCCGCCGAAGTCCTCGAGACAGCTCAGCAGACGGAAGCCGGGGCACTCACGCTGGCACTCGCTGGCGCTCTCGGCGGTCGCCCTCCTCCACGGCCGGTCGTTGAAGAAAGGAAGGCACTTTTCACAGTCCACACCGTAAGTATTATGTTTGCAATTACACACCAGCTTGTCAAACTCGTTCTTCACACACTCGCTTGCATGTCCGTTACACTTACACCTGGGGAGAGAAGAGATACTCAAAAGAAGAAACAGCTAGAAAGAGCTGACTGGACACAGAGAGAGGATGTTCACGGAGAATGAACAGCAACCTCCGAATGTTTCTGAGTTTACCAAGCACAACTGTTAACTGAGGAGCTGAGCAAGATTAAGTAATGGCTGTGTTTTTAGTTATGAAGAAAAATTCTGACCAAAAAAGGTAGCTTTATTTAACTGGGGCTGGAGCATTAACTGGGCATAAAAAGAACGTCCTCGACAATTTCTGAGGACATCTGTAGGACCCTTTCCTGAAGTGAAATGTGTGTGTTTCAAGAAGAACCCAAGTGTAGTGGTTAAGAAGAACACGGGTGTATAGATATGGCAGATTCACTTTGTGAGCAGTGAAACTAACCTAACATCACAAAGCAATTATACTGCAATTGAAAAAAAAAAAAAAAAAAGAACATGGACTCTGAGGCCAGGCTGCCTGTGACTTAGAGACGTAACTTAAACAGTACCTTACCTGTAAGAGAATAATGAGAATAATGTCTATTGTATAGAGTTACTGAGATCAAGAGGTTGCTCCTTTTATGTGCCCAGGATTATAAGTCAATAAATGTCAGCAGTTATCTGTCATCATGATTTTAAAGCATTCTGGTCTGAAGACAGCAAGAGCCAGACATGACACCACCATATGGATCTCTGGTAGACACTCCCTGGGGTTGTTTGGGGTAAGAATCCTTGACGGATCCCTAAGACGAAGGCCCTAGAACAATAAGGACTTGTGGAAATCCCCATGAGTATTTGCTGCCCTGCTGTGCACCTCACTCGCTCTTTAAAGACAGCAGTCAGTTCAAGCACCACTTAATAATACACTCAAACACTTCTGAAATATCTACAGCTCACTAGGAGGAATCTCAAATTATATCCCCAGCTTGCCTCTTTCTTCCAAGCTTCTGTCCTTGACTGCTACACAAATGAATGTAATATCCTCCACGACTTAAAGCTTTATATTTTATACCTGAACTCACCATCTCGCCAAATGATCTCTTCTCCATTTATATTGTTGTAAATTGGTATTACCATTCTCCTGATCACTAAACCTTCAAATCTTCTCTGACTAAAATCCTGATAATTCTTCCTTCACAAAATGCACCTAATGTTCCTTTCCACCCTGCTGTCACCACCCCAATGTCAGGCATTTGTCACCTAACACCTAGATGATCATAACAGGAATATAAAATTCTCTCAATTATATTCTACTTTCACTCTGCCTGCAGCTCATCTTCCTAATCTACTGTTCTGATATCAGAGCCCTACTCCAAAAGAGTATATGATTTCTCACTGGTTATAGCTTCCATCAGCTTCCCCTGAGCATCAATCCCATACCAGGAACACAGCATGCAAAAATCATGTTTCTGCTCTGGAGACTTCAGAGGCTAATACAAGCAGAAGCCAGTCCAAGATTCTTGGCCCACTGTCTGAGGTCTCTGGCTATCAAACTCTCTCTGGTTTTCAACTCTACAAATTCATGTAAGATGTTCCTTCCATCAAGGAGATTTAGATTCTTTCAACTCTAAACTTTTGCTCATGACATGTCCATCCTCCTGCACCCAACCCAGACATCCTCTCTCCTTATTTAAACCCTACCTATTCTTCGAGGCGCAGCTTAGGTTCGATTTGCTTCTCTAGCCTGACTGTCCTGTAAGCATTCTCTGATATATGGTATCTCTTTATCTAAAGCATGTGACTGTACTAGTATTTAACTTTCTACGCATTCACATAGTGCCTGCCTCATTCATCTGCAGGATCCTAGAAGGTCAGGTCCTTCTCAGAAGGTGAGTGTCAGTCCGACACTTTCTCAGTAGCTTTACAGTGCCTGTCACAGGGCTTTGCACTTAAATGCTCAATAAGAATTCACTAATGTATTGATTGATTGGTCACATCACTTCATGGGAAATAGATAGGGAAACAGTGGAAACAGTGTCAGATTTTATTTTGGGGGGCTCCAAAATCACTGCAGCTGGAGACTGCAGCCATGAAATTAAAAGACGCTTACTCTTTGGAAGGAAAGTTATGACCAACCTAGATTGCGTATTGAAAAGCAGAGACATTACTTTGCCAACAAATGTCCATCTAGTCAAGACTATGGTTTTTCCAGTAGTCATGTATGGATGTGAGAGCTGGACTGTGAAGAAGGCTGAGTGCCGAAGAATTGATGGTTTTGAACTGTGGTGCTGGAGAAGACTCTTGAGAGTCCCTTGGACTGCAAGGAGACCCAACCAGTCCATCCTAAAGGAGATCAGTCCTGGGTGTTCATTGGAAGGACTGACGCTAAAGCTGAAACTCCAGTACTTTGGCCACCTCATGCGAAGAGTTGACTCATTGGAAAAGACTGGTGCTGGGAGGGATTGGGGGCAGGAAGAGAAGAGGACGCCAGAGGATGAGATGGTTGGATGGCATCACTGACTTGAGGGACATGAGTTTGAGTGAACACCGGGAGCTGGTCATGGACAGGGAGGCCTGGTGTGCTGTGATTCATGGGGTCGCAAAGAGTTGGAAAGGACTAAGCAACTGAACTGAACTGAACTGAATGTGTTGATTGGACAAGGTTTTAGAAAACCTGGTTACTTTGTTTCCAGGATAATGAGGTCTAACAACATTACTAATGCTGTTGTAAATAAGTGGCTACATTCACTCCTACACCAAAGCTTTTATGGCTTTCAAGGTTATTTAATGGCTTACTTACCTACCACCCACAGCAAAATCAGAGATTGCATAATAATAGGATTTGAGAACTTTGGGGTCGTTAAACACTTCATCTCCAAAAGTGTTCAGGCGATTAAGAGTTACTCTGATGTCAGTGGCAGTTACCCATTCCTGTCAGAAAATAAAAACATAGAAAAGATGGTAAAGGCGCTGAATATAAGAGACATATATGTGACAAAATCTTCTAAACAGTTAATGTGTCATTTAACTTATGTCTTCTTCTGGCATTAAATCTATTAAAAGACTTCCTTTAATATCCTTATATTTTTCTCCTTGACTCTCCCCTTCTTGGATCTAAGTTGTTACTTCACCACTCAGAATCCCCCAAGGCAGAAATAATATTAGTTTCTTCACAAGGCTGTAGAAAGGCTTAAATGAAATACGCTTTTCAATACTCAGCATACATTAGGTACATACACATGCCCCGTCTCTCCATTCTATATCCACACCCCAAAGCCAGCCTAGAGAAGCCAACACAGAGTTCACAAAGAGCCACAACTGCATTCACTATACTGGTCATTGCCTCTCCCTGGCCATCTTGTTCCATCTCCCTTTCCCTTCTACCCCACCCACTACTGACAGATCTGGGAGACACACCCCAGCACACAGCAATCAATCTTTCCACTGGCCTGAACCAATCAGACGTACTCTTCTGTCCTGACCCTTCCCAAATGTCACGTCTTGTGAGGCCTTCCCTGGCCATGCTACCTACCACTACTTCCAACTCCCTATTTCCCATCACAATTTTATTAAAATTGCCTGTTTCCATCACCACCACCTGCCCACCCCACCACTGCCACATCAGCTTATAAGCTCCACAGGGCAGGAATTTTTTTGTTTTTGTTCACTGCATTTCACTGCTGGTTAGCATATACTTGGTGCTCAGATTAACATTCACCAAGGAGAAGACCCTTGAAAGTCCTTTAGACAGCAAGGAGATCAAACCAGTCAATCCTAAAGGAAACCAACCCTGAATATTCACTGGAAGGACTGATGCTAAAGCTGAAGCTCCAATCCTCTGGCCACCTGATGCGAAGAATTAACTCACTGGAAAAGACCCTGATGCTTGCAAACGTTGAGGGCAGGAGGAGAAGGGGACGGCAAGGGAAGAGACAATTGGATGGCATCACTGACTCAATGGACATGAGTGTGAGCAAACTCAAGGAGACTGTGCAGGACAGGGGAGCCTGACATGCTGCAGTTCATGGGAAGGCAAAGAGCTGGACACAACCTAGCCACTGAACAACAAGCAAATGGGCAGACTGGCAGAAACTACAGCTGATCAAGACGGCAGGTCTGTCATAACGGCAGAGGACAAGAAGGAAGGTTATACAGTGTTCCCCTAGGTTTTATGAGATCAGAGTGCTTATAATAAATGCCCTTTCATTGAGCTAATTTTAGTCAGATGTTTACATCGGGGGTAACTGTAACAATGATCCCGAGGAATCACGTCTGCCAGTGTGCAAGACCTGTGTATTCCCTTTTCATGCTGATTCTAGGTAAGCAAATGACTTCCTTTGGCCAAAGAAACATCAGTGAATGTGACACAGGCAGAGGATTGATATATATGCGTGCCCTGGGACTTACCCTCTTGGATACTTTCACCACCACATGAAGAAGCCTAGTCAAGCCTCCTTGAGGAGGTAAGATGACAGGGAGAAGATAAACCCAGCTCCTGTCCCAGCTGACTGGCCAGGGAATGACCTCAGGCCGACACAGAATCATGAGAAACAAGAAATCATGGCTGTTTAAAACCATGAAGTTTTCGAGTGGTGTATTACAGATAATTACCCAAAGATGCCATGCCCACTTTCAGTTCTCTCCTGGGACTGCATCTCAACATCACCAACGGAGACGTAACAAGCCAAGTGCAGAGCTGAAGGCATCTGTTTTCAGAGGGCTTCACGTGAGACAGGGAGGCACACCCCTGATTAAGAATCACTGCTTACCCCATGCCAAACACCTGGCAGATACACCACACAGGGCTCATCAAGGCTAATCTCCATGAAGCCTCCATGTATAATTAGAAAGGAGAAGAGACGGTGATTTCACCATATCCAAACTTGGAACTCCAATAACAACTCCCACTCACGGTCACAATGTCAGGAATCTTTTAGTCGTCTGTAGTGTAAATAGCTGAACAGATCTCTGTGTTTAGCGCTTGTATCTTTGACAGGCTTCAACTTTATCACAGCTTTTTTTCAATAAAAGCTTCTCAAGAGCTGAATCTAAGACTTTTTCTTTCACAATGGGCATCTTAAAGAAAACAGACTCTAGAACTAGACTTTCTAGGTTTTGAAACCCAGTTTAGTGGCTAGAAACAGTGTAATTTGGGGCAAGTGATTTTATCTTTTCTGGGCCTCTGATTCCTCATCTGTAAAATGGAGATAATAAAAGTGTCTACTTTATAGAGTTATTGGGAGAGTTAAATGTGTTAATATATTTAATGTATCTAAAGGGCTTAGAACAACACTTGGCACACTATAATAAGTGCTGTAATAAATGCTAATCATTATTATAAATCACTACATGCTCAGCAATATTCAACACTGAAACCAGGAAGGCTTCTGAGAGATCACAGCTTTTACGGGGCGCAAGGAGCAATGAGGGTAGGAGCCATCTGCCTCTGTCCTCACTGTCAGATCGGCTACCAGTCAGATCAGTTACCCTTCCTTGGTAGCTGTGTATCAGAGTCAGAGCTCTTATATCCAGAGACACATAACTGATGCTTCTGCATAATGATGCCAACTGACCAAATCTATTGCGAATGCCCACAGCCTTTTGTCACAGTCTTATGAGTTTCTGAGGCGTGAAGAGTAAGAAACATCAGAACTCCTATAGCTGGGGAACTGATTTAAGACAAGCTAACAAGGCATACAGTTAGCAAAGGGGCGAGAAAACCACAGTCACATTACCTCACTGCTTTTTCCTACTGAATACATGGTTCCTCTCTAGGACACTAAAATATAATAACTTGTGTAGAAAGAATCAAAGCCAGGAAACATACACCAGTTGATCAACTTAGACTTGTGGACACAGCAGGGGAAAAAGAGGGTGGGAGGAAGGGAGAGAGCAGCTCTGACGTCCATACACTACCGTGCGTCACACAGCTAGCTCGTGGGAAGCTGCTGTGTAATAAAGGGGGCTCAGCTCAGCGCTCCGTGGTGACCCAGAGGGGTGGGAAAGGAGGGATGAGAGGGAGGCTCAGGAGGCAGAGGACATACGTATACTTATAGCTGGTTCGCATTGTTGTACAGCAGAAACCCACACCACAGTATAAAGCAATTATCCTCCAATTAAAAATAAATTTAAAAAAATTTTGTATTTGTAGATCATTTCTCCCGTAGAAATGATCTACTAGAGTCAGTTATTCACCTGACTCTACTAGAGTCAGTTATTCTTCCTGCCATTTATTTTGAATACATCTTCCTGGCATTGAAAGAAATTTTCTGAAAGGCCTTTGCAAACATACTGGTCATCAGAACCCTCAGAGTTTACCAAAATCAAGATTTATGGCCCCCAGCAAGCAACAGAAGTACAATGGAAGGGAGGAACTGGACTCAGACAGAATATAGTCTTGTCTTTTTCCACTGTCCAAAGCCACACAGCCAAATTAGACAAAGAGTCCTTGAACATAAAAAATTCCAAAGAGAGAATGAGAGGCTACAAAGGCCTAACGCCCAGAAAAACAGGGGCATTCCCTACTCAGAAGTCACAATAGCTCTTCATAAAATATATGTAGCACTTGCAAACCCACATCCAGTCACAGCAAATTAATATGGGCTGCCCCCATTTAGATGTTAGCTTCAGCCACGTGACGGAAGCATCTCTGATCGAGGTGAATGTGCTGAGGGTGGCAGGACACTCACCTGCCTCTCCAAAATCAACAGCCAGAACATAAGAAAAGGTCACAGACATCTAAGCAATACAGAAAGATTCAAAATTGTAGTGCATAAGGAACAGGCACACAGAATTTATGAAAAAAACACTCTCTGAATCGATTGCCACCTAGGGACAAGCTTCTATCACCATCCTTAAGCACTACACCAGGGTAGCTAAATTCCCATCTTGACATAAAAACCAGTGCTTTTAGGTGATGAAGAGTTTTCATAATGATTGGCAACAGTGCCAGACAACCAACATTTCCTTGTAAAATAATAAAGGGGTCTTCCTGGTGGCTCAGTGATAAAGAATCTACCTGCCAATGCAGGAGACATGGGGTTTGATTCTGGAAGATCCCACGTGCCAGGAAGCAACTAAGCCCATGCCCCATAACTACTGAACCTGTGCTCCAGGGCCCAGGCACCGCAACTGCTGAGCCCACGTGCTGCAGCTACTGAAGCCCGCAGCCCAGAGCCCAGGCCCAGGGGCAGAGAAGGCGCTGCGCTGAGAAGCCCCCCCCCCTACACCCGTGCCCAGGGGCGGAGAAGGCGCTGCGCTGAGAAGCCCCGCGCCCTACACCCGTGCCCAGGAGCAGAGAAGGCGCTGCGCTGAGAAGCCCCACGCCCTACACCCGTGCCCAGGGGCGGAGAAGGCGCTGCGCTGAGAAGCCCCGCGCCCAGAACCCGTGACCAGGGGCGGAGAAGGCGCTGCGCTGAGAAGCCCCGCGCCCAGAGCCCGTGCCCAGGGGCAGAGAAGGCGCTGCGCTGAGAAGCCCTACGCCCCACACCCGTGCCCAGGGGCGGAGAAGGCGCTGCGCTGAGAAGCCTGCACGCCACTAGGGAGAGTAGCCCCCGCTCATCACAACTAGAGAAGAGCCCACACAGCAACGAAGGCCCAGCACCGCCAAAGAGAAATAAAAGCTTCTTAAAAAATAGCAAAGGAAGGTAGAGCTCTTAAACATGTTATTTCAGTTGTTCCCTCTTGCCAACATTAAAAGATAAGTCGTTTTTTTTTTTGTATTTTGTCAAATCAAAGAGGTAAGACAAGATACAAAAAAAAAAAAAGCCCAGCAGATTCATTCAAATACCTTCCTCCAAAAGAAAGGTAGAAGAGCAAAATATTTCCACTGCAAGTACAGAGACGCAAGTTAAAATTGCTCAGCATTTAAAAATATTTGTAAAGTTTACATCCCAGGATACATGTGCACGCAAACACAAGAACATCAATGGGGCAGCAGGAATGAAACGACTTCCTTCACTTATTAAGTAAGAGTACACAGGAGAGCAGAATAAAGTCCAGCTGTCTGTCCTGGCCCTTACTCCAAAAGTGAGCCCGTGGGCCCCCACCATGATGATCTTCCCGCGCCCTGCATGTGGAGCAACTCAGCGGCTGCCAGGCTGAGCCCCGGGTGCCTACCTGCAGCACAGGGCTATTGTCGAAGTTGTAGGCGCTGGGCCTTCCTTCCAGGGTTGAAAAGGCCACGTTGCCCCCGGTGAGAGGGGAAATGTCGCTGAGCTCGTCTGTGCACAAGGCCTGCTGCTCGTCGCCCCCCGTGCGGATGAAGCCCCGGTTTGCCTTCGAGTAGGTGTTCTCGCAGGAGCCGCTGTAGTACTGGTAAGGGATCCAGGGCCCGTCTTCCCGCGTGCGCTTGTAAATGGCGAAGCTCTCCGGGCGGCTGGTGTGGAACTTGAGGCGCACGTATGTGATGTCAAATGCTTTTCCTGTTGGGGCGAACAAGGGGATGTTTGTAAGTCATGTGGACGAAGCGAAGAACCCTCCTCTCGTCCCACTCTGCTCTGGAACTCGACAAAGGATACAAACCACCCTGTGCACACTAGACTAAGAAGGCTCCAGAACGCGAGACACGTTGGCTGTGCCCGACAGGCCATTCTCAGCCTGGAAACAGTGCGTCTTTTCCCACAGACATACGTTATGGCTGGGCTCGGAAGCTGGCTCGTAAAAGCCCACTTATGACGTGTGCTGCTGAAATTTTACTTCCCATGAAAACTGACAGTATATATTATGCACTTAAACTGTGAAAGGAAAGTAAAATTAAGTGAAAAAGTGCATTTTATCCTCAATGCTGTTGCTTCTACAAAAGCTTAATTAAAAGACAGAAAGGAAAATATTTGTTAGCTTTCTTCTGGGTACTTCCGAGATTTTCAAAAACTCATTCTTTATTCATTTTCTCTTCTTGACGCAAGAAGAGTATCATCAGGACTAATCTTTCTTTCTTTACCAGATTCTGGAAGAGAAATTTGAGAGATAAGGTCAGGAGTTGAGTAGGAATAAAGAAAAAAAATTTCTCCAGTCGCTGAACAGAGACAAAAACAGAGAGAGACAGAGAAGAGAAAGGCGGTTTAAAAAAGCTGCATTCAGAAAAGAATATACGGGACATGAGCACCGAGCAGGCAACAGCAACAAGGAGCAGGCGCCAACGGGCTGCCAGGCCTCTGGGAGCCCAGTCACTGGGTCTGGCAGCGCCAGCGCCAGAACATGGTCTGACGGCTGGGCCAGTGTGGGTGCTGGCCAGCAGGACTTCAGGTGGCCAAGAAAGATACCGTGCAGTATGGCAGAAACCACCACAATACTGTAATCAGCCTCCAATTAAAATAATTGTAAAAAAAAGAAAAGATAATGTGTAAATGGTTTTAAACGCCATTCATTCACAAATGGGTCTTCCCATCAGTTTTTGTCAAGAAGGGTTTCTTGGGCACAACTCCCTGCTCAGACCCATGTTGTATATTTCGGGGGACAAGATGTGTCAGACACAGGGGGTCTCTTCTGTGTGAATCAACTTCCCAGGAAGAACCCTCCTCCAGGACCCGGAGTGGAGGGGTTCCTACACTCTCACAAGTGTTGAGGAGAGACTTCTACCATTGTCTCACTTCCTCACACCCACTCACCCCGGGGGAGGAGTGATGCTCGTGTGTGGCCTGGAATCTCCTCAACTCTCCCCTCTCTGCAGCTGGGCCCCCCTCTCCTCTCCCTCACTCCTCAGAGCGCCCCTCCTCCGCCGGGTGGGGGAGGCCTGCTAGCACCCTGCTACTCCATCCAGGACTGAGTGGGTGAGTTCAACCTGGGTGGGGAAGTGTGGGCTGCACGTCCGTGCTCTCTTCTTCAAGTCAGTTTTATCAAAGATAAAACTGATCAGATAAGCCAAATCTGACTCTATGGTCCAGATCTTAAAAGAGGCGTTTAACTGTACCCATATACATGAAACGCATTCATGCACATAAGATCTTGAACATAAAGATGTATGCATGAAGGGAAAAAACACAGGACTGGGCAATGCAAGACCAAAGTACAGAACCTGACTCCTCAATTACTAGCTGTGGGATCTCTAGTACTTTCTCCATCACTTTCTCCTCTGTAGAAATGAGGATGATACAGATATAGAGAACAGATTTGTGGTTGCCAAGGGGGAGGTGGGGGTTGGGGAGGGAAAGATTTGGAGTTTCGGATTAGTAAATGTAAACTATTCTGTATAGAATGGATAAATAACAAAGTCCTACTTATAGCACAGGGAGCTACATTCAATATCCTGTGAGAAACCATAATGGAAAAGAATACGAAAAAGAAAATATAAATATAACTGAATCACCATGCTGTATAGCAGAAATTAATATTGTAAATCAACTATATATCAATAAATTTTTTTCAAAAATAAACAAAAAAATAAAACAGAGTGATGATCCCTGAGCCACATATCTGAAAGAGTTGTTGGAAGGTCAAACTAAGATTCTGCATATCTGCATATACTTGATTAGTTATGAAATTGTATACAGGGTTTGTATAATATATATATATCCTGAATTTTATATATAGTCATGAAATTGTACATAGATGTTTATATACATGGTTGTATATATAATCATGAAATTGGAGCTTAAAGACAATTGTCTCTTCATTCTAGTCTGAGATATAAATGCTAACGCTTTCAGGGTTTTGGTAGCATTATGTTGGTTGAACACTAGGCCAGCTGGCTTGTTTCTCAGTACCATTATCAGAGGTGGCTCAGCGGTAAAGACTCTGCCTGCCAAGCATGAGACCTGGGTTTGATCCCTGGGTTGGGAAGGTCCTCTAGAGAGGGAAATGGCAACCCACTCCATTATTCTTGCCATGGAAAATCCCATGGAGCCTGGTGGGCTAGAATCCATGGGGTCACAAAGAGCTGGACATGACTTAGCAACTAAACAGCAGAAGCATACAAAGAGAAAGCATTACTATAATACAGTACAGAAGACAACTCCTGAACTAGGATCCTGGAGATGCTCACACACAAGAGCCTGATTGCACAAGGGCCTACCTGACACAGCTGCCGAAGAATATAACATAAACCTGGACCTTCCACCTAGGAAGCACTACACCACTTTGGACACAGGCCATGCAAATACAGCTTACAGCACTCCTGTTAAAAGAATGCAAGTTGAACCTGTATCTCTCTACTGTGTCAAAAATGTAAAGAAGTCACCTGCGAATGAGGGCGAGGTTATAATACAGTATCAACGGCATTCCAGAGACTATCTACAACATTCTGGAATGGTAAAACAATTTAGCTACTCATGAGTACGTGGCTTGGGATATTCAAAGGCTTACTTACTAATCTTTGGACTACAGATTACCCTTGCTTTTCTCTTCTGTCTACATTTCTGCCATTTCATTGCTCTTTAGCAACCCAATCCGCAGGAGGACGGATCAAAGGAGAGAAAGTAAAATGGATCTGTGTATCCAGTGTCCCAGACAAACATCTGCACCACAAAGCCACAGGCTGAAAGAAACAGGAATATGTGGTCACTCAGTACTGGCACGGAACATCAGAAAAGCAACTCTGCTAGCATTCAGCTCTGAAGCAGCCTAGCTTGCTGGCACTGGCCCTGTCTCCCCACGCCTCATTTTCAGAGCTGCTTTTTTCATTCTAACTTTTAGCTACGGTTGAAAGAAGTGGCAGTCTGTGGCTACCTGGAAAGGAGGCTCCCACCTTGCACACGACAAGATGGACACGTGCATGACCTTCGGTGTTGCGGCCAGCCCAGCCGTAGATGCCGACCAGTGCAATTCCACGTGATGAACGCTGTGACGGAGGAGGACATGAGGTTTGGGGAGCCTGGAGGAAAGTCACCTCACCCACATTTGTGAGGTCAAGAAACATTTTCGAGAGGAAGTGACATCTAAACCCAAGACCTGAGAATGCAGAGGGATTAGCTAGGCCAATGGAGACCAGTTGTCCAGGCAGATGGAACAGGATGTATGAAAGAACAGAGGACACAGGGGGGTAGAGTACAGCTAGGACTGGGGAGGGTGGCTGGAGACAAGGCAGCTAGCAAGCATGGCATGGCATGCTGGGCCTGAGGCCATGCTAAAGTGCAACTTCAACTCCCACTGACGAGCCAACTGAGGGATTTACGTCAAGAAATGGATCATCAGGTTTGATTTTTTGAAAGATCATTCTGGCCACTGTCTGGAGATTAGATTAGAAGGGACAGGGCTAAAGGTGGGAAGAACTGTTAGAAAGATGCGGCAGTAGTCCTGGCTAACAGTGGCTGCACTTGATACAGGTACAGCTGGAACACAGAGAAATGAATGGACTTGGGTGACATGCAGCTGTGTGTGTGCACACTGAGTCTCTCAGACATGTAGTCAGCAGACTTCAATATCAATAATAATTTGGTAGCTGATGGAGGGAAGCAGAAGTCATTTCCGATAGCCTTCTCTACTTTTACCCTATTGACATTCAGTTTCATTACTGAAGTTCCTTCTATGTGTTCCATAAGGTGGTAGGATTAAGAATAATATTCAGTTTCCTAGTTTAAAAACAACCAAATGGAGAGACATACCGTACCATCCACTGCAACAGATAACAAAGGAGGTTAAGCAAAACTGGAGGCAGGAGAGGAGGGCATGATTGGGAGATGTGTTCTATCTTGGATACGCAAGATTTAAGCTGTCTATGGTCATGGAGACAAGGGGAAAAATAACGTCTGGTAGGGAGTTGGATGTGAATGATCTGAAGGCCCAAGAGAGACATCTAAGATGGAGATACAGATTTGGGATTCAAGGACTTCCCTGGTGGTTCAGCAGTTAAGACTCCACGCTTCCAATGCAGGAGTCACGGGTTCGGGAAACTAAGATCCCGCATGCCCCACAGTGTAGCCAAAATAAATTTTTTTTTTTTTTATTTTTTTTTTTTTTAGTTTTTTCAAAAGGTAAAAGAAGATCTAGGACTCATTAGCCTGCAGTTGGATAATGAAGACGTGCCATGGCTGTGACCAAAGAGGGCAGGAGTGTTGAGTGAGAAGAGAGGTGACTTTTGGGGTCATGCTGAACAGCATCAACATTTAAAGCACAGCCAGAAAAAGAAGGGACAGAGGGGACTATGAAGACCAGAGGGAGGAGGGCAAGTCAGAGAGTACAAATATCACGGAAGCCAAGAGGGAAATAAATAATCAGTGGTGTTTAAATCTGTTGAGTGAGTCAAATAAGATAATGACTATTCCACTAACTTCAAGCCACAAAGAGTCACTGCAGGGAGTTGGGAGCGGGGTTCTGGATGGGGAACACAGGTACACCCGGATTCATGTCAATGTGCGGTCAAACCACTACAATACTGTAATTACCCTCCAATTAAAACAAATCAATTTGTATTAAAAAAAATAAGAGGTCACTGCTGCACTTAGTGTGGATAGTCCCACTGGCAGGGATCTTACTGAACTGGAACTGAGAGCCCATGGCAGACAGGTGGTGGAAATGCAGACTCAGTGAGTGCAGCCAGCCTGGTCTGACATCTCGATCAAGTGGAGGAGAAAGAGAAGATCACACAGCTGGAGGGGTACGGGGCCGGGGAGGATGCCTCCCTTTAAGGTGACAGAAAATACAAGGAGACACTGCTGTCGTGCTCCAGTCAGCAGAAAGGGAAAGACTGCAGAAATGAGGCTGGGAAATGAGAATGTGACAGCGCTGTGAAAGGACTGGCTCCAGATGGGAGGAAGCCTGCACCTTGCCTTCCACTTGAGTGCAAAAGCAAGGGATTTAGTCGGCTTTAGTCCATGGGGTCTCGAAGACTCGGACATGACTGAGCGACTTCACTTTCACTTTTCACTTTCATGCAATGGAGAAGAAAATGGCAACCCACTCCAGTGTTCTTGTCTGGAGAATCCCAGGGTCGGGGGAGCCTGGTGGGCTGCCGTCTCTGGGGTCGCACAGAGTTGGACACGACTGAAGTGACTTAGCAGCAGCAGCAGGCAATGGAAGTTGAAAGCGTTCGAACTGATGACTATTTTTTCTGTGCAGTGACAAACAAGGGTACCTGCTAAGGGGCTGAGGGCAAGCCTGTGGAGAATGTCAGGTGGGGAATATCTGAAGAGAATGGAGACCCAAGACAGAAACTAGCAGAAAGCTAACAGGAGAGAAAGAAGACACGCAGGACAGAGACAAGGCTGCCGGTAAGGGCATGGCCAACTTGGAGGAGGTGGGATTTTCTAGAGAAGCACTTAGTTCCCTCTGTACATACAGGTGCAATGGATGGACAGTGCAGGAGGACTGATGTTACTTCAAGGATTTCCTTGGCAGTCCAGTGGCTAAGACTCCACACTGCCGCTGCAGGCGACACAGGTGTGATCCCTGGTCAGGGAACTAAGATCCTGCACGCCTCAAGGGGTGGCCCCAAAATAAATCAGAAAGTAAATACAGAAAGTGGAGTGAAACAGTCACGGATTGAATATTCTGTGTTACCTGGAACTACCTGTAATCATGAATAATCAAGAATTGAAAACTTAGGAGCCAGTTTTTATTTCATTAAACAACTACCGTTGAGACCTACCACACGCTTGTTCACACACTCTCTCTCTCATTATACGTCCCTGCTCCTTATCTGTCCATCCTACTCATTTCACAGGAGACAGAGCAAGAAGGTCTCATTCATCTACCACTTAATAGAAAAACAGGACTAGGTCTCCGTTTTTCCAGTCCAATGACAGCTCCTATACGATCTTCGTAACGTGGGGGCACACAAAAGTAGACAATATGACTTCGAAGTGAAGGAGCCAAGCCAAGCAATGAAGAAAATCAGTAAGATCCTGTCTGGAGAGTATTCCAGCCACTATGCAGCTTAGAAGGTCTTCCCCCTCCACCTCGCCTTCACGCACATCAAGACTAACCCAGGGTATACACACCCTCAAGAAAACATTTAGCTTCGGAATGTTCTGCTGCCTCCCACCCTCTCCCCTCGCTGCCACATTCCTTCCATAAACAGAAAGACTCAACTGCAGATGTTCAGAACCAAGCACACAAAGTTAGCTAACACTTCCTGCTCTGAACCCTGTAGCGCCTGCGGCCAAGGGACCGACAAACGAGGAAGGGACCGAAAGACGAGGAAGGGACCACAGCCTGGACAGGGAGAATCCAGCCTCTGTCCACACAGGGTCGAGCCGAGGAATTCTTCATTGGCCTCCTCCATGGTGAAGTATTTCTAATCTCTCTGAGTAGGGGAGAAACCATTCCTGTCTCAGAACTGGAGTCAAGTACTGACTGCGGCGGAACATGAATGCTTCTCTGTTATGTGCGGCTCAGAGAATTCCACGGGGACGTTGTGCAATAGCGTCCCTTACAGAGAAGTAATGAGCGACAATGGATGTACAGAGTTGCACGAAATTTCAACATGCCCTTGCATGGCCTGTACTAGGAGAGGACGAGCTCATTCTGAAGCATCGTATTAGGAGTCCCGGACCCACTGCTGCTCTCAGATGCTCTCTCCTCAAGATCAGAAAGTGACCGCTCTCCTTGCAGTCAGCCTTGATCTGAGACAGACACGCACACGTGCTTAGTCCTGTCTGACTCTCTGCGACTCTCTGGACTGTAGCCAGCCAGCTCCTCTTGTCCATGGAGTTTTCTAGGCAAGATATACTGGAATGGGTCGCCATTTCCGATACCAGGGGATCATCCCGACCCAGGCATTGAACCCATGTCTCCTGCCTCTCCTGCATAGGCAGGCAGATTCTTCACCACTAGGACCACCTGGGAATACGAAACTTTATTGAGGCTATAGCACAGAAAGTCGATTAGAGATGGGAGATGTTTAAGCTACTAGACGGGAGTCTCCAAACAGTTAACACAAACAGTAGTCGCAGAAAACAACTACTTGAAAACGTTTCCAATTTTGTTAGGATAACTGCTGGCTGAAATAGGAGTTCCCAGGACAACGTGTACAGCTGCATACCAGCTGTTATTGTTCCACCTCAGCAGACAGATTGTACAAATACGGCCTCGCCAATCAAGATGACCCAGGGCCAAGTTAATGCTGAATGTGGGATCCTCAAGTGGACACAGATGGGTGATCAGAAAGCATGGAGAGGAACCATCAAGAACAGACAGAATGTGTTGGGGGGGATCTGGGTACATGGAGTCAATCCAACTGTTAGGAGACTCAGCCCTAACTGCCTGCTGAGAGGCTAGTTTTTGTGGCTCAATTCTCATCTTCAAAATAGATTGTCTTTAAAAACTTATTATCCCACTCCTGTCCCTTAAATTTTAGTGATCTTTTTTATGCCCTCTCTCTTGTCAATCAGCTAAATGTCAACAGCATAAGGGGACAATCCCACAGGAACTGCATCTGAATCAGCATAACTCACGAAGGAGGACAAGTGACCTTTACTGTTCTCTATGGAATAGTCGTTCTTTCACTGAATTTATTAAAACAAATGCAATAGCATCCACAACTGGAGAAAGCATCCCTTTCAAATGAATAAACAAAATGTGCAAATTTCCAGGTACACGCAGAAGGCACATCCCATCACATACGAGCCCCTGTCATGACAGAAAGACATGCTGAGATGAGCGGTGCTGGAACACAGACAGTTTCCATTCCAAGCTGCCACGGGAAACAGAGCAGGCGGGTAAAACAGACAAAGTGAGGGTAACCGTTTTAGAATTTTTTAAAAAGCTAATGAAATTCTCTTCCACAGGTTATGTATTAGAAATAATGGTATGGCTATAACAATACAGCTAAGGAGGAAACCTGAGCTTTAAAATGGACTGGTATGATCTGGGAGAAAATAAATCCATAATCTCTTGGGGAAACTAGATTTTTCCCTAAAGGACCAAATTTAAACTTCAAGGCAAACAAGACAGTTTTACTCTCTTCCTATCACCTGCTAAACTTTTACCTAGCATGACTGCTGAATAAGACCATGGGCACTAACTTAGTATAGCAGTCCTCAAAAACGAAAATCTTGCCTGTGTTCCCCAACGGAAATATCCAAAAATGCTACATAGTCTTCAGCAAATTGAAGGGTCAAAATTGATTTGCTTTACACTCTAAATAAGTAAGAAAGCATCATACAATTGCTACATGAACAGAGAGAATTCCTAACTGAACACTACAACATCAAACACTTTGGAAGGTAATTTCAAAATAGATGCAAATCACTGTTAGAGGTCACAGGTATTTTCCTTTATTGAAACATCAGATAAATGCATCTCAATTTGCATATCCTACCATTTTATTTGAACTTGTTACCAGAAGAGACAAGATTTGAAAGTGAAATTTCAAGCCAAGAACTGGGCATATGACTTATTAACCCAAACCTCATGCTCGCAGACTCAATACCAGCCCTAATTCAGGCTAGTAGGTCACAAGCATGCCTGAAATCCTTGAGCCAAGAGAAAGGAATGAAGCCAGCATTTACTCCCACTCGTCCAAGCTGAGGCAAAAAAATCCACTCTGCCGAACATCAGAGTTCTAAACTGCAAGGAACTGAGTGATGTGGAAGATTTAATGGAATCACACAAAGAAAGTGGTTAATTGTAATACCAAAGAAATAAGGAAATAAACAGGCAATGAAATGTAAGTTCCATAAATAAAACCCATACTTTAAAACCAATATTTTTTAACACATGAAAAAGATGTCTAATTGTTCAAGACATGGTAAGGAAAAAAGACACCAGTTTTATGGGTAGCTATCTCTTGTTCTGTGACATCTGTACACTACTGAGATCTATTTTTAACTACCATTCCTAGCAGAAGACTGAAGAACTTTAAAACAGTAGAGAGAAAATCTGACTGGCAAAAATAAGAGATTCTAATATAGTCATAAAGGTAAAGTCATAGACTAAGATGATTTCTAATAAACCCTCCCTACATTAAAGAAAAAAAAAAAATCACAAAAAGTTAACCCATAGTGTACTTTTACTCATTCAATAACTATTTGCTAAGTGAATTTAAGTGACAGTCCATCATGACAAGCTATTTAGAAACCCAGTCCTTTGTTTTGCTAGAATGCCTCTTACCCTCCAGTTTAAGTCTTGAACTCAGCTCTCTATGCCTCCGGATCATAAGCTGTTTGTATCTGTCCTCAATGGAAGAAACAATTACAAATACCATAAAATATCTTAAGTACTAAAATTTTTTTCTCGGTTTTCACAATAGTGTAATCTCTTATCACAGTCACCTATTACATCAGTTAATAGCCATAACTGGTGTTAATAACTGCAAGTCCAAATTCTCCCATTCATTCCTCAAATATTTGCTGAGCACCTATTATGCCGCTGTCCTAGGCACTATTCTAGGCACTGGGGCTACAGCAGAAAAGCAGACGGCCAAGGTCCCGACTTACTGGGGCTTACAATGCAGTAGGGAGTGGGAGTGAGTAAGGGAGAAATAAAAAACAAAAAATAAAAACAAAAATATTGTGTGTCAGATGATAAATGACATGATGAAGAACAGACAAGGGACAGAAAGCATGGGAACGGAGTGGTATTTAATGCAGTGTCAGAGATGGCCTCGCCGATGCAGAGAAGGTGACATGCTGGGAAAGCACAAAGAAGTGAGGAGACACCTGGGGGAAGAACGTGCCAGGAAGGACACCCCCGAGGCAGGTGTGCCAGCCAGTTCCAGGGAAGATGAAGAGGCCGGTGTGGCTGAAGTAAGAGTGACCCAGAAGCAAAGGACAGGGAACGAGGTCAGAGAAGCTGAGGGGAGGGAGACTGCCGAGCATGCCAGCCTTCAGGCCACTGTAAGACACTGGCTTCTCCTCTGCATGAGATGAAAACCCACTGGAGGATTCTACACAAGGGAGTAATATGATCTCACTACTCGCTGAAAGGATCACTCTGGCTCCTTTATTGACAGGACTATGGAGGGGAGTACAGAGAGACAAGGCGGCTAGTTGGGGGGGTTGCAATCTCCCAGGTTGGAGATAACGGCAGCGGAGCCCAGGGTGGTGGCAGCAAGCAGTGATCAGATTCTGACTGCATTCTGAGGGTAGACCAGATCAGTTACTGCTGGACTGGACACGGGGTGTAAGCTGTGGCAGCTATGAAGATCAAGCTGTCATTTACTGAGACAGCAAAGAACAGGGTAAGAACAAGTGTAGGGATGGAGAGCAAGGAAACTGGGAGTTCAGTTCTGGATATTTTAAGTTTGAAATGCTAATGAAACATCTGAGTCAAGATTTCAAGTCAGCCACAATAGAAGCCTGGATTTCACGGAGAGGTGCAAGCTAGAGAGAGAACTCTGAAAGTCATGAGTCAAACAGAGAATACTGAGAGCGGCGGCATTAGATGAAAACACCCATAGAATGACTTGGTAGATACAGAACTGGGTCTTGGGACATACTAACTTTCAGAGATGGGGGAGGTAGGGAGGATTCAACACAGGAGACTCAAGAGGGACCGTCACGGAAGCAGAAAGAGAATCAACAGAGCAGAATTCCGGAAGCCAAGTTTAAAAAAAAACAAAACAACTTTTCAAGAATAAAAGAATGATCGATTTGAGTCAAATGGTTCTGAAAAGGTGAGAAAGATGAAAACGGAGTGTTGGCCACTGGATTTCACTGATTACTGCTGACCTTGACAGCAGATGGACTGGCAGAATGACAGGGATGAAAGCCAGAGAATGTGGAGGGGGTGGGGAGGACAGAGACGGGAGACATCTAATAAAGACATGTTTCCAAATAATTCTGCTATGAAGAAACAGGGTGGGAAACAGTGGGGAGAAGAGAGGGTTCAGGGAGAAATCACCTTCTTGTCCAGGAAGACAGTACATGCTATGGTGATGGGACTGAACCAGTGCAGCCGCTGAATTTACACTGAACAGTGAGGATCATCTCTGGTGTCATGTAGATGGATTAGAGGGGGAAAAGAGACCTACTCTGGTGCACAGTGAAGTTCTTTGAGCCTTTCTAAAAGTTTCTCTCAAGAAAGAAGAAATAGTGGAATTAACAGGATCACTAAGTACCTAGATTAAAAAAGAGTCATCTGGTACAAACTAATATATATAGGATAGATAAACAACAAGGCCCTACTGTATAGCACAGGGAACTGTATCCAATACCTTGTGATAAACCATAATGAAAAAGAATATTAAAAACAAAGTATATACATGTATAACTGAATCACTATGATGTACAGCAGAAATTAATACAACATTATGAATCAACTATACCAGAATAAACTTTTTTAGAAACTTAATCTGGCACCCAAACAGTTCAAAGACCACAGGAGCTCTGGAAGGCCTTCCCCAGTAGAGCTAGCCCAGATGGAAACTTTCTTGCTACAGCGGTCTCATAACCTAGCCCACAGTAAGGTACCAGACTAGCTGTTAGAATCAATCAGAAAATTTCTGAGAAAATGAAAATTATTAAGCTTCATCCCCAGAAGTTCCATTTTGGTAGGTTTAGGGTGAATTCCCCAAATGTGCATTAAAAAAAAATACCCTAGGTGGTTTTTATGTACATTTGAAAAAATACTTACTATAAACACACCTCATCCTGGTTCTCATCCTTTAAAGCTTTAGGAAGGAAAGGTTCTGCCCCCTGTGCTACGCTGTAGAATGAACTCTGGCACTCAGGAGTGGGGACTTCCACTGTCACGTCATATATTTTAAGGTGAAATTTACTGCAAGTGTTGACTGTACAGGCAGGAGCAGTGAACCAGAGTAATAGCGGTCTATCTTCTTGCAGACACAGACAGATGTTAAACTACACAGGGGCTGCTCACTCCATAGCCAAGAAGGCTTGGGGTGACTGCACCAGGTGAACCCAAGCTCCACAACATTCTTCTCCAAGCCAACGTCCTTTGTCATTCAACTTGTATCCTCAAGGCCCTATTTCCCAGACAAGTAAAAACAAACATTCGATTTTAAGAAACCCCACCTACTGCTGGAGGTTTCACAGCACTCTTCTCGTGGAGATGTGCTTGTGTGTTAGTCGCTCAGTCACGTCTGACTCTTTGCGACCCCATGGGGTTTAGCCCGCCAGGCTCCTCCGTCCACGGGATTTTCCAGGCAAGAATACCGAAGTTGGGTTGCCATCCCTTCTCCAGGGGATCCTTCTGGCCCAGGGATTGAACCCAGGTCTCCTGCATAGCAGGCAGACGCTTTACCGTCCGAGCCATCCTTCTGGCCCAGGGATTGAACCCAGGTCTCCTGCATAGCAGGCAGACGCTTTACCGTCCGAGCCACCAGGGACCTGATTCTCTGTAATCCAAACTCTCCAACCCCTCGTTTCCGTCCCTTCTTCCTCCTCCCGACAATTACTTAACAGTTTATAAAAGGACAGATCACCAACAGTTCTCAATGGCACGAACAAATCTGGAAGCAAAGAGTTAACTTCTGCTTCAGTACACTCAAAAAGATAAGAAAACACTTTTTCTTCTTTGTCTAGAAGCCTAGACTTATTTAATCCCAGTCTGTGTCGGGTAGTGCTGGCATTTTCAGGGAGAGTGTTACATTCTGTTGGGTAAAGACCAACGTAGAAATATTTACTTTTCAGAGAAGAAATTTCAGGTATTTTTTTTTTTTTAATATATATATATGCTTAAGAGTAAAGTACCAGACATTCACATTGCTATTAGAGAGAACTGGGTGGAGGGGGGGGTAGGGGGAGGAGTGAGATTGACTGAAGAATTATAACACTTTAAAAATCCAGATGTAATACTCTGGATTTTAAATTCTCCCCTATCATTCACATCTGATCTATAGGGTGTGTTTGCTATTTTGGAAATTCTTGGAGGTGACTGATCTCATCTCCCTCCAGAATCAAGCCTCAGGACACATCTTCAGTAGTTTCAAATCTAAGGTTGATCACACTGTAGTCCACAGACCAACTCTAGCCTTTCACCTATTTTTGTCAATAAATGCCTACTCACTGCACTTTGTCGATGGCTACTTTCTGGCTATAAGGGCAAAGCTGAGCAATTTTGAGAGATACTGCAGTCCTAAAATATTTACTATGTGGCCTTTATGGAAAACATCTGCCAATCCTGCTCTAAGAAATCAAAGAATACAAAAACAAAAAATTCTACTAAAATCTTGTCTATCTCTTTTCTGCAAGGCATAGTATTTTAAAAAAACAACTGGCTCAAGGATGTCCGAATATTTTTCTCTATGGTCCCGTAAAATATGGAAGACGGAAGTCTATTCAGGCATTTTTTAAGATTAATAACTATTCAAATCCATTTGAAACCTAGATTTATTATTTCATAGGAAAATATTATTTCAAATGAATAGGCAAAAAAGATCAGCAATTAAAAGAAGAAGAGAGTTAATGAATTTCAAAAATCAAATCTGTAATAATGTTAGCCCCAAAAAACGAACCAGTCAAGCAGAAAGACAAAAACAGGACCGCTGGGAAAAGGAGCACCGTGTTTCTAGTGATGCCCCCTCTCAGATCCACCCCACGTGGAGACTTAATAAGCAAAAGCAGTGAACGGAGGAAAACTGACAGGCAAACTCCACAGCAACCGCTGGGATGGCAGGAAAACATGATGCTGAAAACTGCAAATAAAGTGGAAAAGGCAAGTCAACCCCACATAGATCTCTGTGAGCTCCTCCCTCCCTTGTCCTCTGGGTAGGAATCCAGTCCTTCACACAGGCCTCCTTGTACTCTGCTCTTCGGAGCGGATGGACAATTTACATCATGAGAATGCTCTGCCAGCTGGCACTCTCTCCACAAGCGACTGATTGTGAGCAGATGCCTTCATAAGATAAGGGTAAACGAATGTGCCCCTTCTTCATTTTTCATTCACCAACCCCCCACCCTCTGTGCAGAGGAATGGAAATGCATGCTCTACACACTGTCTTTTAGAGACCAAAGTCTGTGTTCTTCACATCCCTTCATTTCTCATGGGTGGTGCTTGGACCTGCTATTGAGTTTCTGATTACCCTGTGCTCCCCACCACATACCTAAGATGTATGCAATCTCACAATCTCCCTCGATTATCTGTGAACAACCCTGAGCTCCCAGATACAAGTGCCTGCTTATTTTTTCTAATGATTTAAACACTGACTACTCTCGAGCATAGCCTCAATTTAGAACATTTGATAATCTACCACAACAAGAATCAAAACTTCCAGCCAGAAGTCAATCAAAATTACTGGTGTAGTTACTGTTACAGATGAAACAGTCACATTTAAATATTCTTTTTCTCTAGTTAAATCATCTTCCTTTTAACATACATTATACTTTCAGAAGCTTCATTTTAAATTTCTCTTCAATAGGAAAGTAGTGAAAGTTGCAATATCCCTTTTCTGGGAGGAGAAACTTTTCGTGATCACTCCTGAAATTGTTTTATACATGATGTATACACCACATTCAGTGAGGGGAAAACAAGATCATTTGACAAATTATTTGCACAGAATGCTTCAGGTAGGTCGGTCAGATTCCCTGTAATGCAAAAACATGAACCTTCTTTATCTGCTTTTCCTTCTATATTAAGAGCAAATATTTAGCAGTGATATCAGAAGAAACGTTCTTCTAACCCATCCTTCACCATATTTCAAACAGACAGTGCTGAGTTCTCATCCACAGGAGGATTCCCCATGCACCACAATGGGACCTGTTCTACCTTCTATTTACATTCTGGAGAATGGCCAGAGTCCTTCCCAGCTCTCTTTGATCTGCTGCCAGAGACTTGGCACCCAGCACCCACCTAGACGAAAATTCCCTCAGAAGATCCACAACTAAAGAAGAGGAGTCAGTAAGGAGCTGGAAAATATTCTACAAATCCACCCTACATCATATCACTACCCAATTTATGACTCTGTGCCAGGTACCTAATCCAGTGCAAACTCCTTAGGCATGTTATTGCAAGGCACCCACAGCCTGAAGACTTGGGCTTCAATTTACACCTTCAAACTAGATCCTAAAACTCTCTGTGAGACTCCAGTCTTGCCATCTCTTTTATGTACATACCAATGCTCACTTCAAAGCCCTTCAAAGCCTTCACTCCCACCAAATCCTACCTTTCTTCCTAGGTTTAGTTCAAGTGGCACTGTCTCCAACGTGTGTTATTTTACTTATGGGACCCATAGTTCTTACTATCCAAATCACATAATTCAGAACTTGGGTTTTCACCCCTTTGTGTAAGTTTCTTTCCTCCTACAAGAAGTTTAACCCCTTTTAAAAATTATAGCTGATTCCCAAAAGATAGTAGTTTCACAGTATAACTTATTCAAAAGCAAGTCATCTACCTATACTTTTTGGATATCCTCTACAACAGTACTTTTCAAGTTTTTCTGACCAGGACACATAGTAAGAATAAAGGCATTTTATACTGCAACTCTCAACATATACACACAGACAGCCACTGAAACTCAAATTTGATTAAAAAAAAAAAATGAAATACTACCTATCATGCAATCTGATATTCTCTTCCATCCCCCATTCGTTTATTTAAAAAAAAAAAAAACCAGTCACAGCTCACAAAATTGATTTTATGACATTAGGAAGTTGTAACCTACTTGGAAAACACTATTCTATAATCTCTTGGTCACTGTCCTTGGCAAAAAACAGGTGCTCAGTTAAGTATTTGTCTGCTATAGGCTGACTCATCTCCTGTACATAACAGGTCAGAATTCCACAATGAAATGTTTTCTAGATACTGACGTAAAGTTTAAGATGATAAACTTTCAAGACTTTCCAATTACTTAAAAAACTGAACAGTATTTTTAAAGCTTTTGTATATGGCAGCTTTTAACAGGATTTTAAAAAAAAGAAAAAGAAAAAAACCTTTTCCTAAAGCTAAAAGGCAAAATTCCATTCATCGACATGACATCCCTAAGATGACCAGAAGCCACCAATCCTTGAACTGATCCCTCCAAAGTGGTTCTTTGGAGCGGCTCTGGCTCCAGAAGAACTCCTTTAGCCACAAGTCTGTGACAAGCCTTCAGGGTAGGAGCAAGGATCTCCTCTCTGTGGGCTAGATGGACTCATGCCCAGTGCTGGGGGTTAGACTATACTAAAGAGAAGACATCTGGATATTTACTGAGAAACTCACTTCTCCTTGTCTCATTTTCAAGGCACTTTTCTCATTGGGTTGTCAGTACCTGGAATTATCTCATTTATTTTTTGCACATCTTCTTCACATGCCCCCCAGTAGACACACACACACACACCTGAGAGTAAGCTTTGGAGGATAGGACCCTTGTCTTGTCCCCTGCTATCCCTTTACTTTGAGGGCTGTTTTTGTCGTTGCCTTTTAAAGGGAGAGAAGTGTTTGATTCATAAAATAAGCAGCAAGCCAACAGGAGAAAGTCAGTGACCCAGGTAAGTCTGGCTTGTTGTTTGGTTCATTCATTCACAGGTTCATTCATTTTGCAAAGATATGCTAAAACTTTCTGCTAGGCAGTCAGTTAGGCAAGGATGAAATAAGACTCAGTCCTTTCCCTAAAGGAATTCCATATGATAAATAAGGAAAGACACAAATAATTAAAATGTAACGTGAGAGAAGTATGATACTGGGGAGTAAGGAGCAATCACACATCTATTTGCTCATCCATAAAATAAGGGTTCAACAAGATGAATTTAACATTCAGATCCAAAAAGCTTGATTCTACAGTCCATGTGCTTAGAAATTCACATTTCTAAAGATAGCTGCCTCACAGATCTTTTGAATACTTCCTTTGCTTATAGCAACATTCTAGAGAATGTTAAAATACCATAGGAACTGATTTCACAAGGACAAATGACGTCAGAAACATGAATAGCAGCTGGCTTCCAATTAACCTCAGTTCTTTTTTTTATTTTTATTTTTTTGACATTCCACAGAGCATTACATTGCTAACAGCTCATGTAGAAATGGCTGTCTAGACATATAATAATCTAGGTGACAGTATCTTTATAATTATTCATGTGTAGTGGCAAGCTCTATTTCCACATAAGTACAAAGCATCTTATACAAATTACATCAACAGACTATTTCATAAATACAAACACCATGAAATGTGAGGAAGTGTGTACTTTGTGTCATTGAAAAATTTTTAAAAATATTGGTTATCATTTCAGAATAAAATCACACCATTGGCAGAAATACTGTAAAAACACTGAGTTGTGGTCAGTTTGGTTGCAGAAATGTGCAGTAGCAGCCACCCCACCAGCCTGACTCTGGATAAATGGACACCACCTGCCCTCTGTTTAATAAATCCTGTCTCCTCCTCATTTCTGTCATACAACCAACCTGGTTTCCCAGCTTTCCTAAAATTAAGGGGTGGTGTCAGCATTTCTCAACAATGTGTGCCCCTCTAGGCCAGGATGTCATATAGCATGTGAGCCTTCTAAGTGTACCTGTCCAGTTTATTTTAATTGGAGGCTAATTACTTTACAATATTTTGCCATACATTGACATGAATCAGCCATGGGCATACACATGTTCACCATTCTGAAGCCCCCAACCTCAGTTCTTTAAAGACATTAAGTAATTCTCTGAACCTATATCATACTTTAGCCAATATTCTGTGCTCTGTTTAATCCTGTAGTCTCAGGTGAGTTTATAATGAATAATCTGCAAAGGATAACAGAAATCAGGGTTGCATTTTTAAGGTTAAAACTTTTCTAATGACTTAACAAAGGGCTCTCAAATAGTTGCTGCCATTCTTGAATGAGAAAAAAATAACTCTCCATTTCTAAGTCCACAAAAGATGAAGAGGTTCAATCTCCAGGCTGTAAACAAATAATCAAACACCTCTGTCCACAAAGGACAAATGACACAATGTTTTAGAATAATTTCTTCAGTACCAATAAAGAATGGATTTTCTGCCCTTCTTTCTCTCGCTTGAAAGAGTAAATGCCTGGATCCCTTTGAAAATTAGCCCAATCTACAAAACAGTGGAACTAAACTGAACTCCCACCAAGACTTGGCTCATGCATTCTTCCACAATGTGGAACAAAGACCCCATTGACTTATGCATGTAGGCGGATTAGAATTGCAATGCAGCCATGTAGCACATTACTGCTCAGTGATTCCACCCGGATAAGTCAAGGGAGCCTTCTCCAGATAGATCTCCCTGTTTTCCTTCTTTCCACAACACATTACTGCTCAGTGATTCCACCCGGATAAGTCAAGGGACCCTTCTCCAGATGTATATCCCTGTTTTCCTTCTTTCCACAGCAAAGTAATTTCAAGTTCACCCTATAATACAGATGTGGGATCTAGCGTAAAACAGGCCTGTCGGCACATTTTTAAACAAATAACAGGCATTACATTTTTTAATTTGCCTGCTTCTATTTAGTGCTGTTTCTAATCCTTTTTAGAGCTTTCCTAAAAGACCAGATAAGTGGAAACATGCTAAGGGTCAAACACTCCAGTTCTTAAAAGTTCAGTGAGAACCTAAAAAGAAAAACATTATTATGAAAACTATTAATAGAAGGAATATGAGAATGGGAAACAGGTCACGTGGTAAAAAAAAAAAAAAAAACAAGAAAAAAAGGAGAGCAGAAGCATAAAGCGGGTTTTAACCAGCTTTGTTGTCTTTAGAATTGATAAAGTATGTTTACAAACTTCTTGCAGTGGCCCCCACTTTCTAAGCCCATACTAACTGCCTAAAGTAACAGAATGTAAGGATGGATATGCTCTCTGCCCTCAAAAAGCTTACGATCTAGTGGAGCCACAAATCCAAGTGCCACCCAGAGAACGATGTGCTAAGTTTTAGCACAAGTGTATGCAGGGCAAACTGATTTCAAACGGAGGACTTCCCAAACTTTTATAAAGAAGTTATGGACAAATTTAGGTTTCTTCTGAATAACTTGATAAAATACAAGTGGGAGGCTTTGACACAATAGACCAACGTAATCTATACTCTCAAAAGCATTTTCTTTCCGTTCTTCTCCTGATGTTTTAGTATAGGAGTTTTAAGAATACTCACTTGAGTAGAATGCCTGGCATTGTCACTCTTAATGCCAGAATTAAAAAGAGACCATTGTAAGAAACCCACAGAGAATTTATATGAATACAGGCACAGATAGGGACACAGACTGATTTTAAATACCATATATGCCTGAGTATAATAAAGGAATTTCCCCCTAAATTATCCTTTCAGAAAAGGGAGAACTGCTTTGTATTTCAGTTCTTACAAACCTTCCCAATTATTTCATTTTAGACCACAAATTACTGTGAGGAAATCAAATTAGTCTGAAATGACCTCAAATAACACAGGTTTTGGATGCTCACATAGGACACATAATAAAAGGTTTTTTGTTGTTTTGTTTTATAAGAGGCAAGAAATTAACTCAAATTTATGTAATTTGCCCTGAGAAGTATGGCTTTAAAATTAAAAGTGTTGAATACTATAAATAATAAATCTCTTAAAGAATACTTTATTAGGAAGGAGAGTAAATGATTATACTATGAAGAACACAAATACAAACCAAAAGGAGAAGTGGAGAAATACATATACTAATATTATATCAATCAGTACATACGGCTTCAGAAAAAATTTCCAATGATAACAATCTTATAGAAATGTAAAAGTACTGTATCATACATTTTTATGAAAATGAATACATCTGTAAAACTGCGCTGATGGCTAAAAAGGGACTTTAACAGTCACTGATGTCAGAGATGTATGCAAAGAACTGGAACAAAATCATTCCATAGATGTGAAATTGTGGAAAAGAATACTAATTTATAAATATATTATTTAAAATATGCAAGTTAATAAATTAAATATTTTAAGTAGATAGCTGATTATTCCACCTGTAATCATTTAAATTTTTTATATAGTCAAATTGGCAAAAACTTTGTTTTTAAAATCTTCTAAAAGGGAAAAGGAGAAATAGCTTACTATTTGGGCTGTCTTTCACACATATTCATATGGTAAATTGCATGCTGTGACTCAAAAGAAACAAGACAGTAACTCAAGGGGATTCTGTATAGGAATGTATATACCTTAACAGAGCAGTATCCATACAACAGTGTCAGTCCTAGAAGATACCAGCACAAGTCAGGCAGTGTGTGGGCTGGCAGGCTGGCCACTCATCCTGGTCTTATTCTGTTCCATATCATAGATGAAAGTTACCCAGGTGGAAGGATGCCCTGCTTGAAACTCTTCCATCCCTTCCCCACTTTATCCTTACTTTAAAAAGGAAAAACAGCTTGGGGACTTCCCTGATGGTTCAGTGGTTAAGAATCGCCTTCCAATGTAGGGGACGTGGGTTCGATCCCTGGTCAGAGAATTAAAGACGCCACGTGCCACACAGCAACTCAGCCTACACGCCATAACTAGCGAGGCTGCACACCGCAACAAAGAGCCCACATGCCACAAGTTAAGACATGACGCAGTCGGATAAATAAATAGCTTTAAAATACCTCTTTAAAAAAAAAGAAAACCGACTTTACAGGCAGATCAATCACCATCAACACTACTACATGAAAGAACATCAGAACAGGTACACTAGTATGATCTACCCTTGATGATAACAGACTACCAAGAAGGAAAAAAATCTTTTTTCTCTTATTTGTCTTGCACTGCTTCAAAAAAGTATCACCTTTCCTTGCTTCTTCCAAAGTCCTCCCACCTGCACAAGTCATTGCGAAGTGCAAAACTGCTGGAAGAGTTAGTAGCACAGACAGCAGGAACATGGGCACTCAACTCGCCTTGAGCCGTGCTAGGGCTCCAGAGTCCTTGCTCCAGTGTGTCACTAACAGACCATATGAAGACACTGTGCACAGGGCTTGAGCTGGAGGAACCTCACCATGAAACTACCCTGACTCAAAAGAATGCTGTCCAAAGTCACAATCCTCACTTCAGTTCCCAGCACCAGGACATGGTTGGCACTGGCCCTAATAAACCCCCCACTTAAACCATCTTGAGAGATCCAGGCACATGCCTAAAATGCCACAAACGTTTTCATCACCAATACCAATAACAAGGCATATCTTGTCTTATTGTTCTTCACTTTGTCATGCTTTGTAGACACTGCCAAGCCAGTTGAAGGTCTGTGGCAACCCTGCATCCAGCAAGTCTATGGGCGGCATTTTTCCTATAGCATTTGCTCACTCTGTGTCTCTCTGTCACATTTTGGTAATTCTAGCCAGATGTCAATTTTTTTCATTATTACTATATTTATTACTATATTTGAGACCTATGATGTGACTGCTTGCTGAAGGCTCAGATGTGATTATCAATTTTTAGCAATAAAGGATTTTTAAATTAAGGCATGTACATTTAAAAAAACATTTTAAGTATTTATTTTCACTCCTTTTTTTTTTTTTTTCGCTGCACCACATAGCATGTGGTATCTTAAATCCCCAAAGACTCTTGCAACTTGGAAGAAAAGCTATGACAAACCTGGACAGCATATTAAAAAGCAGAGACATTACTTTTCCAACAAAGGTCCACCTAGTCAAAGCTATGGTTTTTCCAGTGGTCATGTATGGATGTGAGAGCTGGACCATAAGAAACCCAGCACTGAAGAATTGGTGCTTTTGAGCTGTGGTGTTGGAGAAGACTTAAGAATACCTTGGACTGCAAGATCAAGCCAGTCAATCCTAAAGAAAATCAGTCCTGAATATTCATTGGAAGGACTGAAGCTGAAGCTCTAGTACTTTGGCCACCTGCTGGGAAGAACTGAATCACTAGAAAAGACCCTAATGCTGGGAAAGATTGAAGGCAGGAGGAGAAGGGGATGATAGGGGATGAGATGGTTGGATGGCATCACCAGTTCAATGGACATGAGTTTGGGCAAGCTCCGGGAGTTGGTGATGGACAGGGAAGCCTAGAGTGCTGCAGTCTACAGGGTCGCAAAGAGTTGGACACGACTGAGTAACTGAACTCAACTGAGGGATTGAAACCATGCTCTCTACAGTGGAAGCCCAGATTCTTAACCACTGGGCTGCCAGGGAAGTCCCCAGTATGTACATTCTTTTAAACATAATGCTGTTACATACTTAACAGGCTACAATGTAGTGTAAACATAATTTTTATATGCATTGGGCAAACAAAGAATGTGTGTGACTCACTTTAATGTGACACTCACTTTACTGTAACGATCTGAAACCAAACTGGCAATATTTCCGAGGTAAGCCTGTGTAATCAAAAAGCATTTGTACTATAATCTCTTCAACACCATGGCTCTTTTGATGGTACAACAGCAGTCACATGTCATTCAACACTGTCCAAACCCACAGAATTTATACCACCCAGAGTGGATCTAGCATAAATTATCGATTTGGGGGGATACGTATAGGTCACTACTGTCCCACTGACTGTAACAAAAGCACCACTCTGGTTTAGGATGTTGACAGTGGGAGAAATTGTGTGTATGAATGAAGGGAGGAAGTTCAGTTCAATTCAGCTCAGTCACTCAGTCGTGTCCGACTCTGCGATTCCATGGCAAGTCTCTATACTCAATTTTGCCATTAAAACTATTTGAAAAATAAAGTCTATTAAAAAGAACATTACTAAATTCATTTAAAGGGCTCATTTCAGAAGCCAAATGAACTTTGTCATAGTTTTTCAAAGGTAGTTTTCATCCAAAAATACTATAAACTTAAAACATTAGTACTACAAAAAGTTGTCTTAAGACCAGTTTTTTAAGTCCCAAAGTGGTTTGTGTTGAAAAATAAAAACTAAAAAATAAAATCTTACCAACCTAACAACATATATAAAATAACACAGTCTAGCAGTATGCATTTTTCTTTTTAACATAATATTAAAAAAAAAAAACTAGCATCAAACTATAACAGTTAAGATTTAACATACTAGCTACCAGGTCTGGAAAGAACAAACTGGAAGCAATAAACTCTCTGATCCTCAAAAGGTGTGACTCAACTCACCTAGCACTTAGTATAGGTGGGTGTTCTCTCAATGGTTCTAAATCCCAAGGCTGAAGTCTGAGAAGTTAAGGGAGGGAACAGGGAAGTCTTGACTTCCATAAGGAGGGCCAGGACAAAACACTGAGGATGGAGAAAGAGGAGCTGATCCTTTGAGAACTCCAGGGATACGCCCCATCCAATCTGGTCCTTTTATGAGCTACAAGCTGAAATGAGTTGTGCCCATGTATATTTCATCACTGATCAGTGTAATGCTCTCTGGAAGTAAATAACCAAGGATAAAGGATATTGCCTAGAAAGTATAGAAACTATCCTGGTATCTTAAATATCATCAGTGGGAAGGGGAAAAAAACAGCCAATAAAATACTTTTTTTTTTACATTTTTATAGCACTATTATTATGCAATAAGATATCCCTTCATTATGCCTACAATAACAAATACATTTACGTGTCCATTCAGTAGAATTGTACTGACTATTATAAAGATTGGTAACATTGGTTAGTTATTTTATGCACAATCATCCATTTTCAGCTTTTTAAACTCAGAAATTTAATTTTTATCAGTGCATGAAAGGCTGATTAGGCTCTTGGGAACTGACCTGTGCTAACCAAACTCAACCAAACTGATGTATCCATAAACAACCACATGTTCATTTTTGATAAAAGCTGTTTTTGTCAAAACAATAGGAGCAGATAGCTGCACAGGGCAAGTCCTCACAGAAGACCAAATTAGAGATTGTAGAATTGCTTGGTAAGCAGAGAACTGGAGCAAACGGGAGCTAAACATTCTTGGGCAAGAGTTCTCTCAAGTTATGGCAAACTGCCCTTCTCTATTCTAGAGATCATTCTCTCTAAAAATAATCAGACCAGTGGTCTAATATTAGAGTATTCTCCCCCAGAGAATGGGACACAGATTAAAATTTTTATTCATTTCCTTTTCAGTATTCCTTATATGTCAGTAAAGAGTCTGTCTTATAGTTTTTGCATTAATTATATATCATGATCCCCTTAATCTCACAATATTGCCTTTAACCACAACATGAAAATTAGTTAAAATTACTCCATCTATTAGGTTTCATTTTCTCATGCTGACTCCAGATTTGGGGATTTGAGGATCTTATCTCATTACTTGAGCTTTTAGATTTAGGTGCATTTTAAAAAGCAATTAACATTTCAGTGTGATACCTATCCTTCTAGTAAACACCTTATCTGCAGATGCAGAAATTCATAGGATCCATAACTAGTCAAAAATAAACAACCAGTATGATAAAGTCCTGTTAAGAATAATCTTTCTGAACCAGTATTTTTCATAACTTTATCTGTATCTAAAATATCAAGGGAAAAGTACACTAAAACACACAAAAAAAGGAAAAGCACAACTTTCAAAGGTTAAGAAAAAAAAAATAATACCAGAGTTGAATAAATTTTAAGAGAGAACTTTATCACCCCAAACAAGTAAACTCCAAAGAGATGAGAGAGAAAGCTGGTAAGAACCAGTCAGTACAAACAACAGTACTGAGAAAAGACTTGATAGAACAGGAAAAAGGGAAAAGGAATTCTTGCAAATAATGAGCACTGCCTGCAACCATGAGTCTCTCCTGTTCAAAAAGACTCAACAGAATTATCTCCAGGATCACAGGTACTGCAAAGGAATCCCTTCACTCAGTCGTGTCTGACTCTTTGTGACCCCATGGACTGTAGCCCACCAGGCTCCTCCGTCCTTGGGATTCTCTAGGCAAGAATACTGGAGTGGGTTGCCATTTCCTTCTCCAGGGGATCTTCCTGACCCAGGGATCGAACCCACGTCTCCTAGAAGCTTTGACCTCTGAGCCACCTGGGAAGCCCCTAAAGGAATCCCTACTCGCCCCAAAACTTTCAGCAAGTGCACTTGCTTTCCAATAAAAAGCAGAATGGAGAGGCAAATTGGGTTTGAGACTGGGTGCATTTTTTAGGTCCTTTGTTCTGTTCTCTCTAAATTAGAAAGAAGCAATCCTAACTGTTCTCCAGAGACCCTCTTATTTACACCAACTACCAAAATGAACTTAGGAAGCACAACTCTGGTCTTTCAGGCAACTTTAGGAAACTGCAGTGAAAAGGTCAGTCACTAGGTACAAAATCAACAGGCCCTTCTCTAACTAGTTGTGCATGAAGTTAAAATACTTTTGTGTTTAAATATTTATGGCAGGCATTAGATGGAGGGTGGAGTCTGGGGTAAGGGGGACAAACTGGAGTCTCTTGGAGAAAAATGTTTTTGTTTGTGCACAAAGGCTTTGAATGGCAAGTGACTTCTGTCAAAATTTATATCCACCTTCAATAACTAGTGATCAAACCTCTAATATTAATTAGAGAGGCCATTCACAGGATGAGTTGATGACTGCGATGCAGAAAAGCAAGGAAAACAAGCGCAGAAGACTAACTTTCTCTGATATAGTATTAGATGTGGTATTAATAAGGTCCAGATACTGTTTCATACTAAAGGTCTACAATAGTCCTGAAGTCAAAACCTGCTGATGCAGGAAGGTTGGTACTCAGCCACTGCAGAACAAAGGAAGAGAGAAAAGGGGTTAATGACCCCTCCTGTCTTACCACCCCAACCACCAGTTTGGTTCCATCATCTTCCCAGGCTGCTAGACAAACATGACAAAGGCTGGTGAACAAATGAATCAATGGACACGTTAATAGAATAAAATATAACTAAAAAAGCGTTTCTCATTTGACATCAAGAACCCCATGACTGCATTCTTTCAGTCCTTACTACTAAGAAATAAAAATGAGAAAGCTCAGACAAAATGTCCTTCCCTGTTGCTGCTAAGTCGCTTCAGTCGTGGCCGACTCTGTGCGACCCCATAAATGGAAGCCCACCAGGCTCCTCTGTCCCTGGGATTCTCCAGGCAAGAACACTGGAGTGGGTTGCCATTTCCTTCTCCAATGCATGAAAGTGAAAAGTGAAAATGAAGTTGCTCAGTCGTGTCCGACTCTTAGCCACTCCATGGACTGTAGCCTACAAGGCTCCTCCGTCCATGGGATTTCCCAGGCAAGAGTACTGGAGTGGGATGCCATTGCCTTCTCCAAAGGCAAAGGAAAGGGAGCAGAAAGCATTAATAAGAAGCATGCCTAACAATCACAAAAATGTCTGGTAAGCAGAGAACCTTTCAAAGGGTGGATAGAGTCTCCATTTCCATCCTTCTTTACCCCTGGGGAGGCATATTTACAATGTTGGAAACAACTTGCCCAGCAAAGTTAGTTCTCGCTTTATAATATCTGTAAGACCTGGTAAAACGACAGAAAGAAGTTTTTATGACAGCTGCAGAAGCACTGACAGGAAATGGCCAGACAACGTGATGCTGAACCCACGGATTTCATAGACGCCCAGTGTGCGAGGAGATTAGGAAACGGACTGTGTCATCTCTTGCCCTTCCTCTCCACGCAGGGGACAGCTGAGTCATGAGCCACAACACCTTAAGCACCCAGAATCTGAGGATTTGTTTGACAGGAAATGACAATTTTTAATTTTTTATGCGTTTTTTCATTTACTTTTTAATTGCGGGAAAACTGCTTTACACTTTGTTGTGTTGGGTTTCTACCGTATGACAACCCAAATCGGTCATAATTACATGTATAACCCTTCCCTCTTGGGCGTCCCTCCCCTCCCCACCCCTCTAGGTCGTCAGAGTGCCAGGCTGGGCTTCCTGTGCTACAGAGCAACTTCCCAGTAGCTATCTATTTCACACATGATAGTGTATAATATGGAGAAGGAAATGGCAATCCACTCCAGTATTCTTGCCTGGAGAATCCTGTGGACAGAGAAGCCTAGTAGGTTACAGTCCACGGGGTCGCAAAGAGTCGGACACGACTGAGCGACCTAGCCCTAGCCCTAGTGTATAATAATGCTACTTTCTCCATTCATTCCACCCTCTGCTCCCCCCGCTGTGTCCAAAAACCCACTCTCTCCATCTGTGTCTCCATTCCCTCCCTGCACACAGGTTCATCAGTATCATTTTTCTAGTTTCTATATATATGCGATAAAACCTGCTTTTCTCTTTTTGATTTACTTCACTCTGCCTAACGGGCTCTTTGTTTATCCACCTCACTACAACTGACTCATATTCCTTCTGGAAGGCAATGAAATTTTAAAAAACTTTCCAAGGATACAAGAGTTTTCTCTATCAAATGCTTGTAGCTATTCACTCCAATGTACTGTACAAATTACCACCATACCTGAAATGGCAAACTCTAAAAGTGATAAATTCCCTACTTCTGAAGACAGACAGGGGAGGCCAAATCATCACTATCCAAAATGAGCAAACAAGACGATCCACTGGAAGGTGTGGGAAGAAAATATTAGAAACTCGAAACTCTCTACTTGGTTTTGTCTCACCCTTCTAAACTTCCTACCTACAATATTTGTAATGTACATAATATATTACTATAGCCTACATGTGTATCATTTATAAATAAATTAGTATACATACATTACAGGTGTATGCCAAAAAATATTCTACTACCAGTGATGACTGATCCAGAAAGTTTAGAAACCATAGGTCCAGATAGCCAGTTAGAACTCATGCTTGTCATGGATTCAAACACTGGGTAAAGCTTTAAGATAACCTGAGAGTTCATTTCCTAACTTATGCAACTTCACTTCATTCTTGCTCAAACATAACTATAATCTTAATAACTTGTTTTGGAAAATATTTTCATTACACAAGAAAATTATAAGCAGTGAATAAATTTTATTTTATTTCACCACAATTCTTTTAGACTCAAGTGGGACTGAGGTTGTGTTTGAATTTGGGAGGAAATAAGTTTTCTTTTTAAAACTCAGTGAGATAAAGGCTAGTCTATATGTAATCTGTATATATCTGCTATTCTGCATATTTCCAAAAGTAGATAAGTGAAAGAGGTTTCAACTACTGCTATTCAGTTACCTGGTATTTAGGTAAAGTTTCATCTTTAATTCCTACGGCACTGAGTAAAAACGCTCCCAGGATTTTTTTCTTATAGACTCCAATAAGATTATCAATTAAAACTGAAATCAACAGGTAAGAGTGAAAAATATCATTTTTTCTAACTTATAAAGTATCAAAATTCTCTGGAGTAGATGGGAAACGTGTTCTGTGTTCAGCTCTTCTTCAGGTAAGTACTCAGCCTCCTCTTCAAGAGGGGAGACAGAACTGAATCCAGCAAGGAGCAAGAACCTGTGCGATCCCCATCAGGAGTGAATGCAAGTGCAGCTTGCCCTGGGTCTCTTATTGCTGACAATCCTTTGGCTCCACCATCTCCCACCTCCTCTCCCTCCTTCAGCCAGTAACTCTCCTTGCCTATTCACTCAACGCCAGCCCCTGTATGCCAGCTGTTGCGCTGTACTACCATACTTTTCAAGGTACTATACTGTAAAATTAAAAATGCTTTATTTTTTGTGTTTTTTATGTATGATTTGTGTGAAAAGTATTATAAACCTATTACGGTACAGTACTATACAGCCAACTGTGTTAGTCAGGTGGGTACCTAGGTTAACTTTGTTGGATTTAACAAACAAATTGGACTTTGAACGCATTCTCAGAACAGAATTTGTTCGTATGTAGGGGGCTAACTGTACCATGATGTTGGGGGTAGGGCTAGAACATATGAAATCTGAGAGTGCAAATATGCAGCCAATAACACGTATCATTTCAAAAAGGTTTTGGAAGCTTACTTGCGTTAAACAATTTTGATGGAAAAAAAAAACTTTACAAAGCAAATCATGGTTGAACATTTGGCATATATCCAACTTAGGCAAAAGTCTGATTCCTAGATACTTGATTCATATCAAATGGGTGTGTCTCTTTTAGGTTCCCATTCAATCAGTTCAGTTCAGTTGCTCAGCCATGTTCGACTCTTTGTGACCCCATGGACTGAAGCATGCCAGGCTTCCCTATCCTTCACTATCACTTGGAACTTGCTCAAACTCATGCCCATTGACTCAGTGATACCATCCAACCATCTCATCCTTTGTCGTCCCTTTCTTCTCCCGCCTTCAATCTTTCCCAGCATCAGGGTCTTTTTCAGTGAGTCAGTTCTTTGCATCAGGTAGCAAAAGTATTGGAGTTTCAGCTTCAACATCAGTCCTTCCAATATTCAGGACTGATTTCCTTTAGGATGGACTGGTTGGATCTCCTTGCAGTCCAAGGGACTCTCAAGAGTCTTCTCCAACACCACAGTTCAAAAGCATCATTCTTCAGTGCTCAGCTTTCTTTATGGTCCAACTCTCACATCCATACACGACTACTGGAAAAACCATAGCTTTGACTAGACAGACCTTTGTTGGTAAAGTAATGTCTCTACTTTTTAGTCTGCTGCTGCTACATCACTTCAGTCGTGTCCGACTCTGTGTGACCCCATAGACGGCAGCCCACCAGGCTCCCCCATCCCTGGGATTCTCCAGGCAAGAATACTGGAGTGGGTTGCCATTTCCTTCTCCAATGCATGAAAGAGAAAAGTGAAAGTGAAGTCGCTCCATCTGTCCGACTGTTAGCGACCCCATGGACTGCAGCCCACCAGGCTACTCTGTCCATTGGATTTTCCAGGCAAGAGTACTGGGGTGGGGTGCCATTGCCTTCCCCGGCTTTTTAGTCTAGGTTGGTCATAACTTTTCTTCCAAGGAACAAGCGTCTTTTAATTTCATGGCTGCAGTCACCATCTGCAGCGATTTTGGAGCCCCCCCAAAATAAGAGTCTTTCACTGTTTCCATTGTTTCCCCCACCTATTTGCCATGAAGTGATGGACCAGATGCCATGATCTTAAGTTTTCTGAATGTTGAGTTTTAAGCCAACTTTTTCACTCTCCTCTTTCACTTTCATCAGGAGGCTTTTTAGTTCTTCGCTTTCTGCCATAAGGGTGGTGTTATCTCCATATCTGACGTTACTGATGTTTCTCCCAGCAATTGTGATTCCAGCTTGTGCTTCATTCAGCCCAGCCTTTCTCGTGATGTACTCTGAATGTAAGTTAAATAAGCAGGGTGACAATATACAGCCTTAACATACTCCTTCCCTGATTCGGAACCAGTCTGTTGTTCCATGTCCAGTTCTGACTGTTGCTTCCTGACCTGTATACAGATTTCTTATGTGGCAGATCAGGTGGTCTGGTATTCCCATATCTTTAAGAATTTTCCAGAGTTTGTTGTGATCCACACAGTCAAAGGCTTTGGTGTAGTCAATAACGCAGAAGTAGATGTTTCTCTGGCACTCTCTTGCTTTTTCGATGATCCAACGGATGTTGACAATTTGATCTCTGGTACCTCTGCCTTTTCTAAATCCAGCTTGAACATCTGGAAGTTCACAGTTCACATATTGCTGAAGCCTGGCTTGGAGAATTTTGAGCATCACTTTACTAGAGTGTGAGATGAGTGCAACTGCATGATAGTTTTGGCATTCTTTGGCACTGCCTACCTAGTACTTCCTTTTCCTTTAACTTCTCATCTGTATCTTATTGAAAGACTGGTTTAAGGAATTACTCTTCCGACAACAGGAAGGACATTAAATGCCATAGGCGAATTTGTAAAGCGAAACTTCAGTTTCAATGCTATTAAAGGAAAACACAGGCATTGATACTGCAATGATCTGTCCTCTAATCTAGAGGACCCAAGAGTCCTCCATTCACCACACCCAAGCACGTTCATTCACAGCTCTGTTAATAATAGTACTGTGGGGAAATTCTCTTCCACTATTTCCCAGATTCAGGTTAGAGATTCACTCTGGAAGGTCCATACCCATAAGGAAGGAATCTGTAAAAGGAATAACAGTGTTTGAAAATCAGTGGGATGAAGGGCTCCACGACTGTCAACTCAGTACCTCCAATGAAGCAGAAATGTACACACAATCAGTTAGAACTTTTGGGGTCCAAGATATTCAAACAGCTGTCTGCAGACTTTGCAAGGATCACCTGAATTAAATGTTGCCAACCCTCACACTCTCTGGAATGTGTCACAGCAAGAGTTTATCTACATCAGAAGCTCTCCGTGGTCACACTGTCACAAACGGTGCCCCCCAAATAACAGACCTCAGAAAGTCAAACTTTACCTTTGTGCTATTACTTGTTCTTAGCTCCAAATTAGTCTTTTTTTTTTTAATTCTCAAGAGACTTTTTCCTTTTTCTCTTTCAAAAAGCATAAAAACTTCCCCATGTTCTAATCCTCTTACACTGTTGGGAATGTAACTGCGCAGCCAAAATGAAGAACAGTTCGGAATTTCCTTAGAAAACTAAAAACAGGTCTACAGTGTGATCCAGCAGTCCTACTCCTGGGCACATATCTGGGGGGAAATGAAAGCCCTAATGCGAAAAGTTATGTGTACCCCCAGTGTTCGCAGCAGCACTGTTGACAGCAGGCAAGACAAGGAAGCAGCCTAGATGTCCATCAGCAGACGAATGGATAAGGGAGACGTGGCGCACAGATGGAATGGAATGCTACCCAGCCATGAAAAGAATGAAACCATGCCATTTTCAGTAGCATGGATGGACCCAGAGACTATCACACTAAGTGAAGTGAGTCAGACAGAAACGAAAATATCCCTTGGTGTCATTTATATGCTGAATCTAAAAAAACATGATGCAGATGAACTTGTTTACAAAAACAGAAATAGACTCTCAGACACAGAAAACAAACTATGGTTACCAAAGAGGGAAGGGAGAGAGATAAATCAGGAGTTTGGGATTAGCAGATACAGATCACTATATATGAAGTAAACAACAAGGACCTACTGTATAGCACAGGAAACTCTCTTCAATATCTTGGTAATAAACCAACATGGTAATAAACCATAATGGAAAAGAATCTGAAAAGGATACATATACATACTTTGCTGTATACCTAAAACTGACACAATAAAGTTAATTTACTATACTTCAATTAAAAAAAAAGTTCACATGTTCACCCAGACATCTGAACCATGAGTAGGGCCAATAAGTTTACTTCAAATATGATCAATTCTCATTATTCTGGTAGTTATGTTCTATAAAGTTGCATGAACACTAAATTAGCAAATACGGAAGCACTGCTCCCAGGCGAAATACATAATTAGATTCTTGCAAACATCTGGACATATTCCGTCAACATATTAATACATAACCTTGTTTGATGTGAATTTCTGCTTTAGGATACTTTATTTAACATATATTTTAGGTTCATTAACACTGAACTCTTGGTCAACAGCACCATAGCTCACACTTAGACAAAGCTTATCTAACATGTGTTTTCTCCCTGAAGTACAAAAAAAGCCTTCTTGTACTTAGAAACACTAGACACTTGAGGAAGTCACCAAGAAAAAGCACGAAAAAGAGAAAAACGTGGCACTAAATGTTCACCGTATGAGAGCTGAAATGAGAGGGTGGGGCATCCCCTTCTCCAATGTCAGCTGAGAACATGGGCCGTCAGGCAACACTCCTCACCTCTCTGAACATGTTCCCGAATAACTGCAAAGGAACCTTGAGTACTGACTTCTGCATTACAAGTAAAGTTTAGTGAGGAGGGAAATTGCAAATACCGAATCTATGAATAATGACTATGGATTACACAGGGTCTACATACATACCTCAAACAGCATCACAATTTTAGTCTCAGTCTTCCTGGTGTCCAGAGAAAGAAAAATACAGTCTTCTTCTTTATTATTATTTTAAATTACAGCTATATCTGGATCCAGTTTCCATTTTCAAGTGAGAAACCCCACAGGGTTAACAGCTACAGAACACAGGATAAAGCACCTTCCTCCACCCACATGTAGACAAAACATCTATGCACACACAATTCCAAGTTTCTCATTATGTCTCTTCCTGCATCAATCACCAATTCCCTAACTTGACAACACACACACACCCCCTACACCAACTTTCAAATTTAGAGCCTTGAAAGACATTTCCTGGATCAGCCTTTTGTGAAACAACAACAACAATATCAGCTTCCTGACATATAAAACACGTTTTCCTAAACATCAATCTTGAAAAGCACTGTTACTTTGTATAGCGACTCAGCAGGTGGCAGGGTGTGATGAAACAGGAAATGGGAACAAATGCGTCCCACACACACTTGCAGACCCCCACAGGGAATAATACATCAGCACACAATCCCACATCTTTATCATCCAACCGGCCATCATCTGTTGGATGATTTCGCATCCTTTAACTCACTCTTACCCACTGTTCAGTTATCCTTTGCATCTATCTGACAATTCTTTACATATTAACCTAAGAAATCTGCCAAGGGTGCCATTACTATGAGAATTACACTGAATTCAAATAGGAAAAAAAAAAAAAAGATTACCTAATTCCTAAAAAAATAATTACTTAAATTAAAAGCAAATCTCCTTAAGCCACAGATTAAAAAATATAACATTGAGGGAGTTCCCTGAGGGTCTAGTGGTTAAGAATCTGCCTTGCAATGTAGGGGGCTCGGGAGTTAGGGAACTAAGATCCCACATGCCATAGAGCGATTAAGCCTGTGTGTGCTGCAACTAACAGCCAATGTAGTCAAATAAGTATTTTTTTAAAAAAGAATTTTTAAAAACAAGCATATAACATTGATAGCTCAAGAAATTATTAAACCCTTTTCCTCTAACTACCTCCAGAGAGTACGGTCTCCCTAGTTATCATCTAGATAACAGCATTTATTCTACTTTAGTTATAAAAACATAGGATATTTTCCTTCTCTACCCCAGAAATCAAAGGAGCCAAATAAATACAAACGGTGGTATACTAGTGAGAGCATGACCCAGACAACAGAGGAAGAACACACAGATGTTACCATCACCCACAAAACTGGAAGGATCCCAGGAACATCTGAGCATCCACAAAGCATCTCGGTCATTTAAACTCCATGACAGGCCAGAGTGATGCTCAGACAGCCAGGACACAGAATCCAACAGAAGGGACTCAGCTCTGGAGGCCCAAGAAAAGCATTAACACCTGTTCGTTTACTTAAAATCATAGATGCTCTCTACGGTAGAAGGAGAGTTCCCAAATCTAATTGCCTCATTAACAGGTGAGGAAGCGGGCCCACAGATTAAATGATTTACTAATACAACTACTGAATCACTGACTGAAATGTATGACTATGTATTTGCCTCATAAAAGGACGATGGAAAGACGATTTAGGAAACAATAAAAATACTCAAATTTTAAAAGATATAGGTCCGGGCATTTCACTCCCTTGTTTAGATTTTTCAAAGCACTCTGGACTTTAAAAATCTTAGCATATGACATGAGAGATTTTCATGCCAAGTCCATGTATCTCTTATCTCATTCTACACACATCCTGCAATCTAGCACACTCATTCACCCGTCCGTTCATTCAATCACTCTGAGTAATTCTTTATGACGCGTCTACGGTGTGCCATGTACTGTGTCATTCGGAACTACTTAAAAGAACTCAGCCAGGCCATTCTTTGTGGACTCCGTGCCTTTGCCCATGATATTCTGTTTTTACCTGGAATGCCCTATCTTCAAAAACACAGTAGGGCATTAAACTGCATTTTTAATAATTAGGTTTTCTATATCCTGGTGGATAGCTCCCATCTGTCTTACTTTGAACATGCATTAGCAAAAGAGAAATAATGAAACTCCATACTTATTATTCCCAGGCACATACAAGACCGTTTGGAGAAACTGGCAAGAATATCAAGCTAAAACGTGATGCCTACAAAGACAGAAATATAGATCAATGGAACAAAATAGAAAGCCCAGAGATAAATCCACACACATATGGACACCTTATCTTTGACAAAGGAGGCAAGAATATACAATGGAGTAAAGACAATCTCTTTAACAAGTGGTGCTGGGAAAACTGGTCAACCACTTGTAAAAGAATGAAACTAGATCACTTCCTAACACCACACACAAAAATAAACTCAAAATGGATTAAAGATCTAAATGTAAGACCAGAAACTATAAAACTCCTAGAGGAGAACATAGGCAAAACACTCTCCGACATAAATCACAGCAGGATCCTC
>SJYX01009143.1:0-50521 GCA_006410675.1 Oreotragus oreotragus | reverse complement strand
ATGTTCAATGCAGGATGCAGGATGCTTGGGGCTGGTGTATGGGGATGATCTGGAGGGATGATGTGGGGTGGGAGGTGGGAAGGGGGTTTATGTTTGGGAGTTCGTGTAAAAAAATAAATAAATACAAAAAAAAAAAAAAAGAACCTAAACAAATTATAAACAAGACATTAAAAAAAATGTTATAAAGGAAAAAAAATATTAATAAAACGTGATGCCTATTTGCCAGTTTGTGTGTGTGTGTGTGTGCGTGTGCGTGTGTGTGCGTGTGCGCGCGCGTGCGTGTTCGGTCACTCAGTCGTGTCCTACTCTTTGCAACCCCATGGACTACAGCCTGGCAAGCTCATCTGCCTATGAGATTTTCCAGGCAAGAATGCTAGAGTGGGTTGCCATTTCCTCCTCCAGGGGAATCCTCCTGACCCAGGGATCAAACTCATGTCTCTTGCGTCTCCTGCACTGGCAGGCAGGCTGAGCCACTGGGGAAGTACCATGCTCAACCATAAAACATTAAATTATTCTCTTATTTAAAATCAAGAGAAAGACAAAAAATGTCCCCTTCACTACCTGCATTCCAGACTCCATTCATGACTCACTGCCTTCATAGCCAAGCCTCAGAAATCCTCTGGTAGAAAGCTTCCCTCATGGCTCACAGTTACCTTCTTTCTTGTAGGTGGTCAAGTGAGGAAAAAAGGAAAGATTCCAGCACCCTTAGGCTTTACCCCACAGCTATGCTCCTACCCACTGTGGGAATATGAGCATGTGTCCTCAACCTTCAGAGTCTTGATTTCCTCAACTAGAAAAATGGGACTAAGTGATTTCAGTAACAAAGCACTTATTGAGGTCCTGCTAGCCAACGGAACAGATACATAAGGCTTCACGAAGAACAGGTAAACAGATAATACAGCTGTGAAGAAAGTTATCACAGTAAAAGGTATGAAAAGGCTTTGGAAAACACAGGTGAGAAATCAATTAATTCTGTTCTACTTAAATCATAGGACTGGAGTAAGTCTCAAAAAAGATAAGGTATGTGAAAATAGTTTTATAAATGACAAATCCTTCCACAAGTATGGGTTACAATGAAACAGCAACTCACTCCAATATTCTTGCCTAGAGAATTCCATGGATACAGGAGCCTGGCAGGCTACAGTTCATAGGGTTGCAAAGAGTAGGATGTGACTGAGTGACTAACACATACAAGCTAGCATCTGATGTTTTGATCATCTGTTTATTCCCTAGACCATCTAGGACACTGTAACTGAACTAATTCAGTATATGTTATATAAACTGGAAAATGTGCAAAGCTCAAGAGATTCAGATTAATGTGCCAAGTACAAGATACTGGATGAAAGTTCTTTGATTACAAACCACTCTTTTTCTTTACTGACACATAATTCACATACTATAAAATTCACCTATTTAGCTTTTATAGCAAAATCTGACCTGATGTGACATGGGCTATTTATAGTCATTATTCCACTTATGCATGAATTTTTCTTTCACTGTAGAAACTGCCATGCATTCAATTATGGGGTACTTGTCCAAAAACTGGTGAGAAGAGGAGTACATAATATACCCATCGGGTTACATTTCTAAAAACCATGAATTCTGAAACAGTCTGCCCCATGGGTGTTGGAGCTGGGACCGGTTCAGTTCAGTCGCTCAGTCGTGTCTGACTCTTTGCAACCCCATGGACTGCAGCACGCTGGGCTTCCCTGTACATCACCAACTCCCAGAGCTTGCTCAAACTCATGTCCATTGAGTCAGTGATGCCATCCAACCATCTCATCCTCTGTCGTCCCCGTCTCCTCCCACCTTCAATCTTTCCCAGCAACAGGGTCTTTTCAATAGTCAGTTCTTCGCATGAGGTGGCCAAAGTTTTGGAGTTTTAGCTTCAGCATCAGTCCTTCCAATGAATATTCAGGACTGATTTCCTTTAGGAAGGACTGGCTGGATCTCCTTGCAGACCAAGGGACTCTCAAGAGTATCCTCCAACACCACCGTTCAATAGCATCAATTCTTCAGCACTCGGCTTCCTTTATAGTCCAACTCTCACATTCATACATGACTACCACAACCTTGACTAGGTGGACCTTTGTTGGCAAAGTAATGCCTCTGCTTTTTAAAATGCTGTCTAGGTAGGTCACAGCGAGACCTGCAATAACCTACTACCTGCTTCACAGAGTGACCGTGAGGATGAAGACCATCACATGCTAGCACAGTGCCTGCATGCAACAGGTCTTCCTCAAGAGTCAGGGGCTACTGCTAGCCTTCCAGGACTACTTGGTGAAGAGCATTAATAGCACCAAAACTTTTCCAGTTTTGACCTCTTCATTCCCATCCCAGTGGAGGTACTTGCCCTTCCTTGCTATGTACTATATATGACTTCTGGCTTATTATGACTTACCTTGTACTATAACATCCCAGATGTTACTTCAACTTACCTAAGAATAATGACTTTACACTTTAAGTTCACCTTAGGCATCTGAGTTTGGGTCAACTGTATCCACTGTCATTCTCCACAAGACGAAATAAACACAAAACAAAATAGATAACCCAATAAAATACAATATCATCTAAAAGATGCCTACGGAGAAGGCAATGGCACCCACTCCAGTACTCTTGCCTGGAAAATCCCATGGACAGAGGAGCCTGGTAGGCTGCAGTCCATGGGGTCGCTAAGAGTCTGGCACTACTGAGCGACTTTACTTTCATTTTTCACTTTCATGCATTGGAGAAGGAAATGGCAACCCACTCCAGGGTTCTTGCCTGGAGAATCCCAGGGACAGAGGAGCCTAGTGGGCTGCCGTCTATGGGGTCACACAGAGTCTAACACGACTGAAGCAACTTAGCAGCAGCAGCAAAAGATGCCTAAAAGGCAATAAATAGCAAAGGCTTTTTAAAAATACCTTGTTCAAATAAGAAATTGAGTGTCACCAGCTACTTTCGATATAGCCCTTAAGCTTCTCAGTAGGTTACTAGGAAATGGACCCTAAATTCATCTTTCATATGCTAAAGGAAACTCAGGTTAATAGACTCCAATCTACTCATTTTCTGGAAGACTGACAGGTATAAACAGTTAATCTCTTTTTGCCATTCATCTAGCACAGAAGTACCCATGTGAGGCCCCTAATAACAGATCTTTACCAAGTTCCTTCTGCTATCATGATACTCCCAACAGTACTAATATCAAGGTCAATATTGACAAGCTACAGAACACTCAGTGCAGAACTTTATCAACAAAAAAAGCACAAAATACATTTGGCAGTTATGTGGTCAACTTTAAAAGGAGCCATTCTAATCTTTTTTATTATTATTAAAATAAAAATGCTTTTATAACTTTAAAATATACTTACCAAAAAAACAGAATTCCAAACAAAATTGAAAAGCCTTATGAATCAAAGATTACATTTCATTTCTGAGCAAAATCCCAGAGTTGATCAGTAAATCATCATCAATAGTTAGACAAAGTCCTAGGTATGAAATCTATAAGAATATGACCTCCTTTAAAGATTTTTCTAGAAAATATGGTTCCATTTCAATGAACACTGGTATCAAAACAAGAAATTACGTTTCCAATGCACTCTGAGAATGTACTTAGCCTTAACCTGTGACATTAGAAAAACTATACACCAATAACTAAAAATACAATAAACAAAACTTATCATCCCAAGATCTATAGATATTTTACAGGATACTTCATTTAATCTTCAAACAACTTTGCGATCACAACACTGCTTATCTTCATTGGTTGTTCAATCTTAAAAAAGAACAGAAAAATTGAGAGCACTGGATTTTTATTCCATTTTCCCCTGTATACAATACCAATCATGTGCTCATATACGTTTGCATTAGCCTACAGTGAAAATATATAGGGGAATTTAAAACTTTAAACTGCAATATAAGGGACTTCCCTGGTGGTCCAGTGGTTAAGAATCTGCCTACCAATGCAGGGGACCTGGATTCAATCCCTGGCTCGGTTAGATTTCACATGCCACGGAGCAATTAAGCCTGTGTGCCACAACTGCTAAAGCCTGTACACTCTAGAATCCAGGGGCCGCAACTACTGAAGCCCAGAGCCAGGGCTTCACAAGAGAAGCCAGCACAATGAGAAGCCCACACACCACAACGAAGAGCAGCCCCTGCTTGCCACAACCAGAGAATGCCCCCACGCAGCAATGAAGCCCTAGCACAACCGAAACGAAAAAAAAAGAAACAGGATGTACAAATACAGCTATCTGTATGTATACATATGTATGCACATGTGCATGCATAGACTGACTTATACACACACACGTCTCCTTCCTACTGGTGGTGTTTCTCTGGAGATTCATGACTTATATATACACTTAAATATATTATATATAAAATTATAACCACCAAATGCATTAACTCATGCACACAAGTTAACTTGTTTTCAGAAGACACTGGAAAAACTCTTCCCCATCTCTATGATATATCTGAACTTACATATATGGGTTAATTAGGCCAGTTATAGTTCCACTTTGTTTTCATGTAAATTCAGTTTGGGGCTTGTCCACTTGTGTAAAATTTTACAAATACATACACTATTACTGCCCTTGTGTGCCACACTCAGATCCCAGAGAAAGTCTAAACACACTTGATTCCCTGGTGCTGCACCTGCCACAGGGTAAGAGTCAATTCTATAATAATAAAGATGTTACCCACTTTGCTTCATAATATCTTAACACATATTTAAAGTGTCAGATCTTATTCTCTTTTATACTTATAACCTGACAATGAAAATTTAACTAATTTGTCATTCAAAAATAAATTACCATATCCCAGAAAGAACAATGTTGTAGGCAAACATGATCTTAAAAAAGAAAGGGGAAAAAGTATCAAGTTTGATGTATGAGCAAGCAACTGCTGAAATAAATTTAATATCAGCATCTCATAACACCCCCAGGGAAGATTCCAAGCAAGAGCATCTTTTGCATATCTGAGTTCATTCAATGTCTGAAAGTGGCTAAATTCATTCTAACAATTCAATCTGATGAGACAGAGATATCTCTAAATGTTTGTTTTTTAACATTTCTTCAGAAAAAAAAACATAAAGAGTATTTACAAGATATTATGCTACACTGTTTAAAGGAATGATAGAGAAGATCTCAGGATCAGCATGGTCCTAACAAAATCAATTACCACAATGTGTTCAATAGTAAGCATCAGATGCCAGCATCTTCCAAACTGTAATGAACAGTCACATAAAAGCTGCCAACTTCACTACGCCGTCTTTTGTTGATTGCTTGTTTGTTTATTTTGGCTGTGCTGGGTCTCCACTGCTGTACAGGCTTCGGGTGCTTTCTCTAGCAGCACGGAGCAGAGGCTACTTGATTCATGGTGTACGGGTTTCTCATTGGAGAGCCTTTCTTGTTGCAGGGTATAGGCTTTAGCGCATTCAAGCCTCAGCAGTCGCAGCACACGGGCTCAGCAGTTTCAGCTCCCAGGTTCTAGAGCATATGCTCAGAACTGTGGCACATGGGCTTAGATGCGTTCTGTACGCCACCTCTGAAATGCTCATTTTCTACAGCAATTTCAACTTTTTTTCATACTGTTTGCTATTTGCTCTGGAGCAATGTGCTGATTTCTAATGACATTTTTAAAATTACTTTTGGTTGATAAATTCCATCCATTAACTACCTCTGAAATAAAGTGGAGTGAAGTCGCTCAGTCGTGTCCAACCCTTTGCGACCTGTGGACTGTAGCCCACCAAGCTCCTCCGTCCATGGGATTCTCCAGGCAAGAATACTGGAGTGGGTTGCCATGGATATATTAATTTGCCTATACTCCAGAACGAGCTTTAATCTTATTATACTGAAGGCTTACAGACAAGTGTTAGTTTGAACTCAATGTGTAAAACAAAATAAATTTGACTATATTGAAACTTTGAGTGAAACACTGACAGTCTTTTGATTTTAAGTAACCATGAACATCTTAAAATGTTACAACACACATTCAAAAATCATTTCATGCCAAATAATGAAACTGGATGTAGAGATATTTACTAACTCCCTATCTGTGCCCCCAAAATGAATCTAACTGATATGGAGCACTGAGATCACTAGTAATTCAACTTTAAAACAGAATTTCCTACTGTTTCCCCTTCAAGTGTTCTGGATTATGTAAATCAGACACTACCTGGAAGTTGCAAGATAAGCTATTTTATCAAGTATTAAACAGCCACATTGTAATTTTTAGCACTTTCTGACAAGAAAAACAATACTGAATAATATTGATCCAGCCCAAAAAAAAAAAAAATTAACACTAGAATTATCCACAACTTTGAAATCTCATTTTGCAAACAAAATTTACATCGAAATAAATTATAATATGAAACTGACTGAAGGTTTAAACATAACTCTCAAACTGAAATTTAGTGTACTAAAGAAAATAAATGTATGTAACTTAGTACTATTTCTATCTATCTTACATCCCGAGAGTTTGATTTCATTAGATAAAGGGTCCTGTTACTAAGACAGTTTGGGACCTGCTCTATGTAAATGCTCAGGTCAACTGGGGATGTTAACATTTATTTTTATTTATTAATTTGGTTGTGCTGGGCCACAGCTGTGGCATGTGGGATCTGGTTCTCTGACCAGGGATCGAACCTGGGCCCCCTGCATTGAGAGCACCAAGTCTTATCCACTGGACCACTAAGGAAGTCTCCCAACTGGGCATATTAAAAAGATGTAGGCTTCCTTTCTCACTGCTTTTTAATTATGCACAGATACAATTTAACTGCACAAAGTTTTAGTTTCCTTAATGAAGTAAATTATTAATATTTACTTTACCAGATGTTGTGAGCATTCAATAAAATGTCTGTGAGGAACCTAACTGGCTCAGTTAAGGCAGGAGATGCAGAAGACATGGGTTTGATCCCTGGGTCAGGTAGGTTACCTGGAGAAGGAAATGGCAACCGACTCCAGTGTTCTTGCCTAGAGAATCCCCTGGAGAGAGGAACCTGGCGGGCTGCAGTCCATGGGGTTGCAAAGGGTCGGACACGATTGAGGGACTGAGCATCCACGCATCGCAAAAAGTACTGCCAACAACGACCATAACAAAATGTCAGGAAGTCATAATATAATAAGGAAGCAACAGGAGCATCTTATAAATGCCAAGAAGAACTGACAAACTATCTCCCAAGATTTCTTCTGGGCCCACAGCCCAGCCAAGATGCGCTCAGAACAAACAAGAAGCAAAAAAAACAAAAGCAAGAATCATTACAGAAAGAACTTCTGTTCCTCTTTGAAAATGCAGACCAGAAAATTTCAGATTTAGGCGGAGCTTTTAGATACTAAGACCAAAAGACTAGAATGGCAAGGACTTTACTTTTGAAGAGAGGCAAGGGGGAAAAAAAAAACCCACGTTGGCAAACCAAAATGTGAGACATCTAAGCGTGAGCTAGGTCCGCCAGAGTCTTGTGGTTTGTTGTTTTAAATGTCTCTCCTCTGGCCTCTCTGATTGGCACATCACCCCAGACTCAGTCATCATTAAAACACATCTGAACTGCTACAATAATTTAACTAGTATTCCAGGATCCAAACTTTTCTTCATTCTAAACCATCTAGCCACTAGACTATTTTTCCAGTAACTCTGCTATGTAACCATGTCACTAATTTGACAGAAAAAGCTCAAAATGGCTCCTTTCCATAACACATCTCAAGTCTGCTTCATGTTCAAAGTGTTCCAGATGAAGTGATCACATCTCCCTCTGGCTGTTACAGAAGCCTGCTTCTGAACACAAATTCTTCTTTTCAATTAAACTGTTTCACTCCTCTAATCAGAGTGATGCAAATTCTGCATCCTTTTCTTTGCTTATGCTATTTTGTCAATTCAGCATAACCTCTAAACAGGATTTCTGTTTTCATTCATTCATTCATACATACAACCACCCAATGAGCATCTATGATGTGTCTGGCACTAGAGATAGCGCTCAGGATACAAAGATGACTAAGACCTGACCCTTGTCCTCAGGGGATGTAAATCATTACTCAGTGAGTCAGACATGTAAACAAATCATTAGGGCACAGTTTAATAATTGTTGTAATATTGTGTACAAGGTACTACGGAAACACAGTAGAAGTAGTGATCCACACAAGAGGTAAGAGATGGAGAAACCATGGTATGAGAGGCTGCACAGAAGTGGAATTTGACTTAAGTCTTAAACGATTACTAATGGGGAGTCAGCTCAGTTCAGTTCAGTCGCTCAGTCGTGTCCGACTCTTTGCGACCCCATGAATCGCAGCACACCAGGCCTCCCTGTCCATCACCATCTCCCGGAATTCACTCAGACTCACATCCATCGAGTCCGTGATGCCATCCAGCCATCTCATCCTCTCTCGTCCCCTTCTTCTCCTGCCCCCAATCCCTCCCAGCATCAGAGTCTTTTCCAATGAGTCAACTCTTCACATGAGGTAGCCAAAGTACTGGAGTTTCAGCTTCAGCATCACTCCTTCCAAAGAAATCCCAGGGTTGATCTCCTTCAGAATGGACTGGCTGGAACTCCTTGCAGTCCAAGGGACTCTCAAGAGTCTTCTCCAACACCACAGTCAAAAGCATCAATTCTTCGGTGCTCAGCCTTCTTCACACTCCAACTCTCACATCCATACATGACTACTGAAAAAACCATAGCCTTGACTAGATGGATCTTAGTCGGCAAAGTAATGTTTCTGCTTTTGAATATGCTATCTAGGTTAGTCATAACTTTTCTTCCAAGGAGCAGGCATCTTTTAATTTCATGGCTGCAGTCACCATCTGCAGTGATTTTGGAGCCCCAAAAAATAAAGTCTGATGGGACAGAATAAAAGGGCAAGTGCTATTTAAGAAAAAAAATGAAAATACGTATCACCCTCCAAGAACTGCAAAAGATCCTGCTTTATTAAAAGTACAAGAAGTAAAGCTGGAAAGTAATTCACATTAGGCTTGAACTTCTAGATACATGATGAAGTGCCTAGGGTGATTTTTAGCAGTGACATACTCAGGGTTTTAGAGTTTGCTTTGAAGACAATCTTCTTTCAAGATCAACAGAGCCTTCTTGTGATGGTTAATTTCACAGTCAGCTTGACTTGGCCAAGGGGTGCTCACATTAAACATTATTTCCTGGTGTGTCTGTGAGGTGCTTCCGGATAAGATTAGCATTTGGATGGGTGGACTCTGTAAAATAGCCTGCCCTCCTCAATGTGAAGAAAGTGAAAGTGAAGTAACTCAGTCGTGTCCAATTCTTTGCAACCCCGTGGACTGTAGCCTTCCAGGCTCATACCTCCATGAGATTCTCTAGGCAAGAATACTGGAGTGGGTTGCCATTTCCTTCTCCAGGGGATCTTCCCAACCCAGGGATCAAACCCGGGTCTCCCACATTGCAGGCAGATGCTTTAACCTCTGAGCCACCAAGAAAGGATAATATGAGTGGGCACCATCTATTGTATTGAGAGCCTGCACAGAAAAAGACAGGGCAAGAAGAAGGAAGAGTTCACCCCTTTTTTGCTTCCTGTCTGCTGTTTGAGCTCAGATCTCTGTCTTCTCCTGCCCCTGGATTGGGATTTATACCATTGGCTCCCCTGGATCACTGTGAGTGGAGAATCTAGAGATCCCCTTCTCCATGGGCCTCAGTTCTTGGTAAGGAAGCAAAGAAGAATCTGAGGTCTTACCTGTTGCAAGAGAGTTTACTGAAGATTAGGAAAGAGGGAACAGAGAGAATACCTTAAGACAGAGGTGGGCCAGACCAAGGAAGGCAATGGCCCTGGAGGGTGCAGAGACTTAAAAGGCAAGGTTATTTGCATAATCCTGGGGGGATAGGGGGGGAAATTGACAGTCTTGATTGACAGTTGCAGGTAATATAACAAGAGGTTCTACAACAGCATGTCTTCCCCATCATTCAGTCTCTTATAATTAGATGTACGTACTCATGCTATATTTGTCAACATTTAATGAGCCCAATGGCCACCAACGGGGAAGGCAATGGCACCCCACCCCAGTACTCTTGCCTGGAAAATCCAATGGACGGAGTGGCCTGGTGGGCTGCAGTCCACGGGGTAGCTAACAGTCGGACAGACTGAGAGACTTCACTTTCACTTTTCTCTTTCATGCATTGGAGAAGGAAATGGCAACCCACTCCAGTATTCTTGCCTGGAGAATCCCAGGGACGGGGGAGCCTGGTGGGCTGCCGTCTATGGGGTCACACAGAGTCAGACACGACTGAAGTGACTTAGCAGCAGCAGCATGGCCACCAAAGGTTACCTAAGTACATGATAGTGTGAGGTGTGCACGTGCGCCAGAGTAGGGAAAGTCCCGCCAGTCGGCCAGGGGGCGATCTCTCCAGTCCCCTATTTTGGAGTACTGATAAAGGTGTATTTGGGGTGGGGCTGGTAAATAGCTTGGTGGGGTGAGGTGGCCACTGGACATTTAGCTGACGGGGCCGCCTCTCGCTGCTTGTGGCTAACCTTCTGCCTAACAGCTCCCAGGTCTCTGGATTCAGACTGGAATTACATCACCAGCTTTCCTGGGTCTCCAGCTCAAAGACAGCAGATGGTGAGACTTCTCAGCCTTCGTAACTGCATGAGCCAATTCCTCATAATAAATCGCTTTACATAATAGGGTTCAGGATGGAGGAAACATATGTATACCTGTGGCTGATTCATGTTGATGTATGGCAGAAATCAACACGATACTGTAAAGCAATTATCCTCCAACTAAAAAATAAATAAATAAATAAAGCAAAAAAAAGGATCTCTCTCCTACTGGTTCTATTTTTCTGGGGAGCTCCAACTAATCCATCTCCCTACTGCCACACTGCTCACCCTTCTTTCCTTGCTGCTCTCTCTTCCACTTAAGACAGAACAATAACTGTCATTAGGGAACACTTGCTATGTCACATGCACTGTGCCAGACGCTTAATACCGTCACTATATTTAATCCCTACAACATTTCTAAGATAAAGGAACCTGTCAGAAAAATTAAATTTCTTGTCCAAATGGCACACAGCTTGTAAGTGGCAGATGCCTCACTCCGGGTGCTGTGGTCTCCGTCCATGACGCCATACACAATCCTGCACTGATCAGCCCTCTGCTTGTCCTGTCCCCGTTCCACATCTGTGTGTTTTCTCTTTTACCTATCTCGTAAACTGCTGCCGGACCTGGGGTCCACGCTCAGGGCTGCCACAAGTTATCAATATGTACTGACTTATACTGGGCAAATCACTTAATTTGACGAGCTTCCTGAGCCGAAATGGAGAATTAGACCAGGCAGTCTCTCAGATCACTTCCATTTTCTCCTGCCACACACTTGGGATTAATGTAAATTACAAGTGCTGATGTAAAACAGGCCAAGTGGTCTCTTATAACTTGGGATGCTGCGGTCCACCATGATGTAACTTACTAATAACCCATCTATCAAGATTTATGCCAAACACCTTTCAAACTAGGAAACCAAACCTGAGTTAACAGAATCATCAACGAAGCCTCCCCTCTTACCTTTGAGGTTTCTTATTCTGCTAAGGCAGCCTCCTCTAAGTGTGGCTGCTTTGCTTATGAAGGCTTGAATTAGAGGCCACCTCACTACCAGGGGATTCTAAGAAAATCACAAGACAGGTAATAGCTACAGGGAACCCATGGAAGGAATTATCTATATCAAACTAGTAAACTGAGACACACAGCAAAACAGATCCTGTCATAGTACAGCTATCTTTCAAGAAAAACTTTCCAGACTTTATTCTAAGGGAAGACAAATTTATATGTTGTAAAACAGAACAAAATATAGATACTACCTTAACTGAAGAACACTTGGGTATTGAGATTGCAGCTGGTAGATTTTTACCTTTAGTAAATTGTAGAGAGCCTTTCGTTGGTGGCTTTTTGTGAGTTCTTCTCCTCCATTAATCACCTTCTTTTACCCTCCAGGGAAACCAAGTAGGTGGGCAAAAATTCCTGGCGGTTTTCTGGGAGGTGCTGAGAACACCCACACCCAGAACATAAAAAATACTTCAAATTTAGATAAATAGTCTCAGAAGATAATTTGGTTAACAAGAAACATTAGGATGAGTAAAGATAAAATATTTACATATTGAGACATAAGAAAATGTTATAGGAAAACAGGAGAGATATGTAAGAACAAAACTTAAAATATTTAAGATGTGTTCTCTAATGATTCATTCACACGCAAAATTCCCAAATCACCAAATCCATCATTCTTCACTACAGTGAATGTCTTCAGGGGACAAAAAAACAATATGGATCTCTATTATCAAATAATTGCAGAGAAGAAACAGAAATAGACTTAAATTTATATCTTCCAAGTAAAATAACCAAAGAGGAATACTCTCCATCAAAAGTAGTGTATTCAAGAAGCAAGAGAGAGTTCCAAAAGGGAGGGAATATACATGTATACCTATGACTGATTCATGTTGACGTTTGACAGAAAACAGCAAAATTCTGTAAAGCAATTATCCTTCAATAAAAAATGAATTTTTTTAAAAAAGCAGACAAACATAAAGATGTAGAAAATCAAAAAGCACTGTAAAATTCCATCACTCCCAGTATCCCTAAAACTCACATCCACTTAACCACACAATGTGCAGACTTGAGATAAAAATCCTTAAATTGATTCTTTAAGTATACTTCCAAGAATTTACTAAATTTAGAACAGAGCAGTCAACAGTGATGAACTCTGGGAAAACATCACAGACAAAAAAAAAATAAATGTCCTGCCATTTTACAGAGAATGAGAGAGAGTCTCTTTTTAGAAGGGTCAAATATACTCAGTGACAAACTGATAGTTTATTTTTAGAAAGAGATGAGGTCTGTTATTATTTGCTAAACAAGAGCAAATCCTTTTAAAGATGACTTTATGAGTCATCTTAGGGGTTGGGCATAATAAAATATCTGGCATGTTTAGTTAGGACACATAATATATAAGGGAAAAAAAACCTCAACAGAGACTACAGGAGGATGATATATATGTACATTCTCAACTTCCCAGCCCTACCAGCTTAGGCTCTATCTGACAGCTTTTAGAATTTTAAAGTAAATTTCTATATGGTGTGGGATGGTCTAGGAAGCTTCCAGAAAGACAGGCAACTTTGTATTTCTGGAGATTGGCCCGTATCATGAAATCTATTTAGCCATCAAAGATGGCTAAGGAAGTGGTAATGAATGAGGGCTGACCGAAGAAAGTCCCTGGCAGCATTCAGAAGGCTATAAGGTGGGCACCATTGTGACTCTGAAATAGAAACAAATGCACCTGCCACTGCTAAACACTTCTCTATTCTAGAGAAGCTGAGGGGAGAGAAGAAGGTGAGTACCCATCTGCGTTCCTCTGACCCTGTATCATAGGGAAACAACACTTTAGCAAACCAAAGACTACTTGGTCCTGCTCCAGAGTCTTCCTTATCCACTCGTTTTTTTAACAGCTCAGTAGCCTGTGAGCTCTTCAAAGACTCAGACTTTCTTATAAAGCTCACAATGCTCAAAGCTTTGTACAAAGTGCTTAGTACCTATATGATTATTAATGTTTGTGTGGTGATTTTAAATAGGAGAATTACTCAATTATTATGCCTACCATCTCAATAAAGTAGGTATATCTATATAGACTGTGAGCAGGATATGCCCTTGGAAGAGGTTCTCTGTTCCATGAGGTATGGGTCTGGGTACATAATCTCCTATTTCTGTTTTTTGTTTTTTAATCAGCTCACAAACTGAGATGGTGCATGCAGTCATGAAGAGAGCACTAACCTAGAAGCAGGAAACCTGACCACTATCTTCCTTGGATTTCAGATTCTTCATCTGTAACATGAGTGTGGTCGGTAAAATGACTTCCGAGGTCTTCGAGGTGCCTTCGTTTTGCCTCACAAAGCTGATTAAACGCCAGTGGCATTCGAGAATTTAGGCGAGAGCGCAAAGCAATGGGCAGCGGAACTGAGACGCAGCCCTTAAGGATGAAGACACTCAAGCCAAGCTTCAAAGACAGTGGTCCTCGTCCAGTGGACAACAAATATACCAGATTTGGCAAGGTCCAGTGTTCACACAAGGAGGAAACGGGGAAGAGCCAGCATATGAGGAGCCATAAGTGCCAGATAACTCTCTCGGGAAAGCCGACTAGTCTCAAGATCAGACTTTTACCATTCAAGCTTATTACTGATCTAAGTATTTTTCAAACAATACACTAGCTTGAGACGGAAAAAAAAAAAAAAAGTTGGTAGGTCAAAGTCAGCATTAAAAAAATAATTAGAATGGAAATATCAGAGTAAGCCTTGTCTTAGGACACCTGTGTCCATAGTCCTGAATATGTGGCAATATAAAATATTCTTTCTAAAGGGTTACAGTTAAAAATATAGGAGAAAACTCACCTATTAAAAATTGACAAAGAAATTAAGTTTTTTGAGTCTTTAAGCAAATTTTTCAAGTTTTTTAATTTAATGCATTGCAAAACCCTAACAAGAGATCTGATTTACAGCACTCTTGTGCCATAAATTCAAACAAATAAATTCAGAAAGGGCTGATCTTTATCCTTCCTGGACAGGAAGCAGAAGTACAGAGAACTCCAGCCAACACTAGGAGGAACAGAGTAATCATTGTGTGAGTGCTTTGTGTCGTTTACCTGTGTTTGCATAAGGAAACCCACATGCTCACAAGACAATAATGCCCTAGGTTTCCAGTCACTAAGCCCCTCAAGAACTTTCATGTAGCTTCTTTGAGAAAGAAAGAAAATGCAAATGCAGAAAAGGTTTCTACTTAAGCCAAATAATTTAATGAACACTGTTACGTATTATGAATGAAGAAGGACGTCTCTGTCCTCAAACTGCTCATAATCCATGAAGGGAGATAAGACAAACAACCCAAAAAGACATGGACTGTGCTCAAGGTGAGGGAGAGGGAGGAACATGAGTAGGAAAAATAAGAAATTAAAGATGTTAAGACAAAGAAAGCAACTGAAATTAGCATTTTGGTATAAACAGTATCAGCTGGCACAGTTTGGGAGAGACAGTATCAGGAGTGGACATCAGGGTACCTCTGAAGGAGGCAGGAACAGCAAAGAAAAGGCTGCATAAATATGGCTGCATGAAAATGAAAGCTGCTTAAAAATGGACAGGTAGCTAGTCAGATGCCTGTAAGGAAATGGTGGTAGTTAAGGCTACGGCTGATGGCACCAGGGGGTGCACCTTCTCGTTGGTAGGCAATGACAGGGGAGCTTTTTGGTCATGGGGAATGGCAGGAACCTGCGGATGCCAAGAATTGAACACAGCTCGGCTTCTTAGGGTTACCGTATTCATGGCTCTCCCTGAGCTCATCTTACTGACGGGGTTCCTACACCGGCCTCCCAGGCAGCAGCCACAAAAGGATACCGACCATGAGAGTCTGCTCTCTCAGACACAAGATCCCCGTGACTGGAACTTGGTTTAAAACTACTGCCAAGCTTCGGGATGCTTCTGGCTCCTCTCCCGCTGCTCTCCAGTGGAGGCCAAGCACAAGTGCCACTTCTGCTGGAGTCCACAGGCTATTTTTTTAAAGCAACCATTCCAGGAAGGAATACACACTGATTCCCCTTAGGGGAACAGCTTGCGCTTTCCAAGTCAATACCCCCAGAGACTCAATAACTGGCCCAATTATCTACTGCTGCACAGAAGGCCACTCCAATGTTCCATGGTTAACAACAACCACCATTTTTATATCTCACGATCTTGAGAGTCAAGAATTTGGGAAGGGCTCAGCTGGGTGATTCTGGCAGTCTTCAAGGTGCTGAATGAAGTCACCTGGTAGTATTCAGCTGGGCTGGTCATGCCTGGTGCCTTGGCAGGGATGGATGGAAGGCTGGACACTGCTGAGAACACCCACCAGAGTGTCCACCCATGTACTCTCAAGTCTAGTGGTTTTAGTATGGTCAGACTTCTCCATGGCTCCGGGAGACCAAGACAGAAGCTGCCACTCCTCTCAAAGGCTAAACCTGGAACGTCTGCTCTCCCACTGTTGGTCAAAGCAGTCACACGCCAGTCCACGTGCAAAGGGAAGAATGCTGAGGCACTCATGCCCATCTCTAATCTACTCTAACCAGCAAAATCAGAGCTCCATCTGAAGGCAGACATGATTTGCTAACTACTCATGACTGGGAATTTTAACTCAGGTGAAGAAAAATCCATTTGACCACCTCACTTAAAAGGAGAAAAAGAAAGGGAATTCCAGAGCCACAGATACTCTCAGACCCTGCCACTCAGAGCTTAAGACTGAAAAACTTAGCTGAAGATAAACTAAATGTTCAGTGCTGAGCACACTATAGGCTGTACAGAAGCGAAAATGTAACGCTGTGCACACAAAACTTATATAATGTTAGAAGACAATGGTACCTTGATAAAAAAAACATTCTTAATTTAAAAAATAAAATCACCAAAAAAAGAGTAAGGAATCATGGAGAACTTCCTTCAATTTCAGTTTCTATTATAATGGAGGAAAAGCAGATTAAAAATAGCAGCAAACACTCCTGAGTGCACACCAGGCACAAATAACTACATTAATACATTGGAAAGGCAACGAAATCAAAGATACAGTCCCTGCCTATCAACGTCTCCAACTGGTGAGACAATATATACACCAAGATGTAGTACAAGATAGCCCTTGAGGAAGTAACAGCTGGTATTTCAGAAACAGGAGAGAGACTGGGGAGACAGGAGACTGGTTAGAAAACTGCCTATGGAAGGATGACTCACTGCAGGCTGATTCTCAAGCCGACAGACTGCAGCCTCACTTTACAACGAATATTTTGCAGTGCCTTCCCTTCACCAGCCCAAAATGAAACCCATAGGTTACCATCTACAACACACAACTTTCATGGGAGGGTGCACGCACGTGTGTGTGTAGGTCTACCTATAACGTAAAGCAGAAATCAAAAGGAAACTGTGTATTTCAATAGATAAGCTCTCCGTCGCTACTAAAAGGCATTTCAAGGCCATCAGACACCTTTACCAGACACCAACTTATCACAAGTCTGCACTTTCGTTCATTTATTATTTTTATTTATCTTTTTGGCCATCATGTGGTATGTGGGATCTTAGTTTCCCAACCAGGGATTGAACCCATGCCCCTTGCCATGGAAGTGCAGAGTCTTAACCACTGGACTGCCAGGCAGGTCCCAAGTCTGCATTTTTAAAAATAGGATTGGATGCCTTTCTATACACGACATACAGAAAATTAAGGGGCAGAGGTACGGGGGGACAATGCGATAAAGAAAAATGGTGTTAGCAAAAGTAGTGACACACCAGATGAACCCACAAGTGTTTTAAGAAAAGAATAAATATCACTTTAACTGAGAAGGTATAACAAGTCAGGCCAAATTACAGACTACCGAAGTAGAGAACACAGGTTAGAATGATATATCTCAGCCAATTTTATCAGCATGTTCCCTTGTAAAATATTCACCTAATCCTAATGATTTTATTGCTCCATAAGAAAAAAACATCTTGGCAGGATAGGCACATAGATAATTATTCATGTGCAGGAAAACCTGTAAAAGCAAATTCCAAAATTTCAACTGAATATGATCAATACTTTCCTCGACATTTGATATTTTAGGGAAAAAAGAGGCTAAGTATACAAATATGCACGCGGAGTCACTCTTGAGTGCTAGACATGTGGTGTGATCTACACATGTGTCGAACAAGCAACCTGAACTCCGTGAGAGGGACTATTGGCAGAAAAATGACTTTCCTCTTGCTAAGCTCAAAAACTATTTATTTATACAGTGGCTGTATTCATGGAAAATTATGTATAATAAAGTTATGTGGAAAAAACTGTTTATGTGTAAAGACAAAGTTATGTTCTAGGCTCAGATATTTATAATCAGGTTTTTTAATAGCATAAATGTCTCATGAGAAATCACAAAGTTGGGCAAGACTTGGGCAATTCTTTGCTGTGCAGGACTGCCTCCCTTCCCCACTCCATCCTCTCTGCCTCCTGTGTACCAAATACCTCTAAAGGGACAGCACCACACTCCTCTGAGGACCACTTCTCTGGGGGGTACAGCAGAATCCATGAGGCTTATCTACTCCAAACACTTTAAAAACTTCAGATTTATCACATTTTACACTGTACAAGACAATCTTTCTACAAATTCCCATAGAAAAAAAAAGAAAGTGAGACAGCTTACAGAAATAAATATCATGCAACAGAATAAAAAATAGTGTCAACAAGTACAGTGATTACAAAAGAACTGCAACCTAAAATAAAGCATTTCTCATCTATCAAATTAGCAGAGCTTTGTAAAAATCATGGTCCTTAAGGGGAATGTTTAAATAGGAATTTGTATATTGTTCAAGTCAGCAAGGAAAAGAAAAAATAAATAAAAGAGTTAAGGGTCAGTAAGAAGAAATAAAACTATTATTATTCACAGATTATGACTGTCTACATATAAACCCAAGAGTCTAAAGAAAATTAGAATTAATAAGAAAATTAAGCAAGAGTTAAGCAAGTGATCTTATATACAAAAACCAGTTACATTCTTACATGCCAGCAACAAAAACATAGAAGACATGATTTAGAAAAAAAGTTAAAATAACAAGAACATAAAAAATGCACCCCGGAATAATTCTAACAGAAAAAGGGCAGGGTTCACATGGACAGAATTATAAAACATCACTGGCGTTTGTCAGAGGTTTTCTGATTCTAACTAGAAATAAAGAGTGTACACTTAAAGAAAAAACTACTGGAATTCATTAAAGAAGAACTAAATTATACTACATTCATTAAAAGAAAGACTTAAAATTGTCAAGATGTCAATTCAACCCAAATGGATGCATAAAGTCAATGCAGTTTCAACCAAAATCCTAATAGAGGTTATTGAGGAACTTGATAAAGTCAATCTAAAATTCACGTTTAAGAGCAAAGGCCCAAAGACAGCTAGGATATTTGTAAAATAGAAGAATAAGTTTGAAAGGGACTTGTCTTAGAAGATAAAGACAATACACAAATCAATTATTACATTAAAATTAAGAAATTCTGCCCAAAAGCTATCATAGGGAATATAAAAGACAAATCACACACTGGTAGAAGATACAGAAAATATGTAATTGATGAAAGATTAGTATCAAGAATATAGGAAGAATTCTACAAATGAATAAACAGGCAAATCAATAAATGGGCAAAAAACATGAAGAGACATTTTACAAGACAGGAAATATGAAAGACCAATAAATACATGAAAAGATATTCACCCTTATAAATAAAACAACTGAGATATAATTTTACACCATCAAATGGGCAAAATTTAAGAGTTCTAACAATACCAAATGTGGATCAACTGTCTATTAACACTGCTAGTGAGCATCCAACCCAGCACAACCACTCTGGAAAACAACTTGCATGATCTCATAAAAACGGTGACACACGTTAAGATCCAGCAACCCAGTTAGACAGACTCCCACATAAGCATCAGAAGACATATGTGAGAATGCTCATAGAACATTACTTGTCATAACAACGAAAAAAATGTCCATCAGCAGAATAACCAATAAATTATCTATAGTATAATCACAATAGAATACTACACAGGAATAAGAACAAAAATTTACAACTACATCTTAGAAAGGTATTAAGTGATTACCAACAACGTGCTGACGACTACATAAATCATTTTTATAAAGTTCAAAAACAAGCAATACACTATCTAGAGATGATAAACTACTTTCTTTTAAAAGCAAGGAAATAAAACATAAAACCCAGGGTAGCAGATATCTAGGGTGGGGAGGGTGGGCAGAAATGAACACAGAGAAGTGTTCGCTACTATTCCAGATTTCTGTGCACGGAAACAGAACATTCGCTGAACAAACAGCATAATTATCTATTTTGTCTTGCATTTAACTCTAAGTACAAAACACACAGCTGACCATCTGTATTTCAAAACAGACAAAGCACACACAAAGAACTCCAGAGATGATTCAGTTTGCCACTGGTTAATTAAGTTGCTCAGTCGCGTCCGACTCTTTGCGACCCCATGGCCTGTAGCCCACCAGGCTCCTCTGTCCATGGGATTCTCCTCCAGGCAAGAATACTGGAGTGGGTTGCCATTTCCTTCTGGTGAGTACTTAAGGACCACTAGCCTAGGTGACACTGGGATTTCCTCCTTGAGGAAAAATCCCTGGATTCACTGACAATTACTATTAAGAATTTATAAGAAGTATTACACTGTAATAAGTTTCAAATGACATGAAGAAGCAATTTCAACACCTACTTTATAGGACTTATTTTATCCTTAGAGAAACAGAAACTCTTAAAAGTTTCAGTCTGAGAAACTCTGCTCTCCTAAAAAAAGAAAGGTATTTAACTTGGCACTCTGGATCCTGAAAAGGAGCATAAGGCTTACTTAAAAAGAAACAGAATTATGGTCGGTCTCAGCTATTTTTCCAGGTCTCAAAAGAAAGTTCATCAGAACAAAAAGACAAGTCTTCCATTACTACTGTCCACAACAAGGATGATGTCTTAAATTTCGGGAAAACAGCTCTGTGGATTTTCTCCAAAGGTCAATAAGCACACCTCTTCCAAACACTTTTTCACAAAGTCTGGACATATTTGCTGAATTCAGCCCTATGCTTCTCAATTTAGAAATGAATTTTCTGATTCATCAAGACAAAAGAATACGCAAATGCCTATGAGCTTCATAAATCAAGTACCTAACTGAGTTGCTGACCCATAGCTCCCGTCCTCGATGAGCTCGTATGAAGAAACAAAATAAGTACACATTTAAAAGATTCCAGAACAAGATGGTATGCTCAAGTGACCAATGAGTGATACAATAAGCACTACTGTCTCACATTTCTAGAATGTGGAAAAGAATTTTTAGAGAAGGCAATTTCCTTTCGAAAGAAAATGGAATGATACAGCGCAGAGGACAACATGACATATATTCAGGCAAGAGCGATGGCAAAGGACATTAAAGCAAATAAAAACAATGAGCCTAAGAAAAAGGAAAAAGATGCCAATTCAAGGAGACCACAATCTTTCAGAAAGCAAAAACAAAGCGGAGAGAACCCTACAGGCAAAAGCAATCATTTATAACCATTTATAAGGCATTCCCAACATGAGTGACTCTTCAAAGATTCCGAATGACTTTGCTTTCTTACTGACTTAACTGGACAGACAGGGAGGAAGATGAAGGGCGGAGAGAGCAAGGACACAGACATCACGGAAATCATGTGTTTCGGAGAAGAAGAAAATCAGAATTAAGCTTCCAATTCAAGAAGCATCTCAAGTGAAACGCTTTAAAGCAGCCACATTCCTAACACAGGCACTGGAGATAAAATTGCATTTTTACAAAAAAAGAAATAAAACATAAACTAACTTCTTTGAAACCTACGTTTAATGCTCTATTTGAAACTCCAATACTCTCACCATAATTTGGCTTCCCTGGTGGCTCAGACGGTAAAGAACCTGCCTGTGATGTGGGAGACTGGGCTCTGAACCCTGGGTCGGGAAGGTCTCCTAGAGAAGCGGATGACAACCCACTCAAATATGCTTGCACAGAGAATCCCACGGACAAAGAAGCCTGGTGGGCTACAGTCCATGGAGCTGCAAAGATTCGGACACAACTGAGCAACTGACACTTTTACTTCGCCATAAGTTAATAACCCATCCACTCAAATTATCTTATAATACATCTGTTGAAATTCACCCTTTCAATGAAATAAAAGTTCCTGTTAAATGGACTTTATTCAACCATTTAGAAAATAATTTATCAAATGTCTGTTGTGTGCCAAATTTTTACACAGTCTTTAGTAGTTCTATGACCAGTATCTGTGAAAGTGGTATAACTTCTTTGTAATCAAACGTGATACAATCCATAATCCTATATCTGTGATTCTAAACCAAAAAATTCTAAACAGCAGAGGGTTTTCATAACATCTGACAACATGACTTGAGCTAGTGTGAAGTCCTTATAGCCTTTAATCAGCCTTCAATTCATAAAATTATGAATATATTTCACTGCAGAGATTAGTAAAGTATTTGATTGAGGGGGCACCACTATGGGTTTTATATCATACACATTGATTTTATTCAATTTACTACAATTCTGTAAGTCAGGGATCTGGCTCTAAGTCTCTGACCTAATTAATGGTTAAAATATAGTTCCTACCCTCAGTGAACTCAACTCATATTGAAGAAAAAGATAAACACGCATTTTAAAACATCCCAGAACAAGACTGTATGTTCAAGTGACCAGTAAATGGTACAAACAATAGGCTCTGTTTTATTATTTCTGGAGTGCTTGTTTCTGAAACACATCTGGATTTTAAAACAGCGTGATTCATCCATCATGACGGAAGGTAAACATGATCAGTATTGTCAAGGAAATCAAGACATAATGATCCTGCAAGGATGTGCTTCTCCTCCAAGATCAATGGGATACAGAGCCAATGAGGGCAAGTACCAGACACTACTACAGTGAGATCTCAGTGTCAAGATGGGACCATGAGAATAAAAACTGGTATCTCAGAATCAACTGAATTGTACAGAGGCAGGGAATGAATGCTGCAACTGAGAAGAGCAGGACGAGCACACACCCTATTCTTCAGAGGCTCTCCTCCTGAAGACCTAGGGGTGTGAAGTCTGCAGAGAAAGCGTCTGCTCCCTTTTCTAAATCCACTTCCTTAAAACTGCTAGCCACAGAATGGGATCCTCTGAACAATGCACTTCAGGAAGACCAAAACTCAGTAAAGAGAGGCTTCCACAGTGCAGGGACTGGCAGGCACACCACTACCTGATGCAAAGAGCCAACTCATTGGAAAAGACCCTGATGCCGGGAAAGATTGAGGGCAGGAGGAGAAGGGGGCTACAGAGGATGAGATGGCTGGATGGCATCACTGGCTCAATGGACATGAGTTTGAGCAAACTCCAGAAGAGGGTGAAGTACAGGGAAGCCTGGGGTGCTGCATTCCGTGAGGTTACAAAGAAGCAGACCCGATTTAGCGACTGAACAACAACAGGAGCAATGTCAGCCCCCTGTTCCCTGCCCTCCATCTCTCTAACAGATCTGTGGCTGGCTCTGGCTGCCCAGCCAGACTACATTTCCCAGCCTCTGATGCGCATGGGAGTGGCCAGGTGACTAAGTGCTCTCCAGTGGCAGATGACACAGTGATGAGGACTCTGTAGGGTCTCGGTCTTGAGAATTAAGCCACACACCTCAGCAGTATCTTCTCTTTTGGAAAAAAGAGGGGCCTATGATCAGCTTCAGGCCTCCCGGGTGGCTCAGACGGTAAAGCGTCTGCCTGCAATGCGGAAGACCAGGGTTCGATTCCTGGGTGGGGAAGATCCCCTGGAGAAGGAAATGGCAATCCACTCCAGCACTCTTGCCTGGAAAATCCCATGGACGGAGGAGCCCGATAGGCTACAGTTCATGGGGTCGCAAAGAGTCGGACACGACTGAGCGACTTCACTTACTTACTTATGATCGGCTTCAACCACACACATGAGGACAGCACCCTGAGGAATTGCAGATTATGAAGATGAAAGGACCCTGGGCCCCAGAACGTCTGTGTGGATCACAGCTACCCTGCTGACCACCCAGGACCACCACGTGAAAGAGAAACCTTTGTTTTCTTGAACGACTCTACTGTCGCAGCTCTTTACTACTATAGCTCAGTCCTCACCCAACACCACCGGTGAGGGAGCGACATCATGGACCAGCCATTCCTGTCCACCTGAGCCAGCGTCAATTACCCTATGTAAAAGGCAAACTCCAACTTGAGAAAAATCTAAACAAAATTACTATTTCTCTCTTTCATCTGCATTCTACAGCTGGTGTCTCACAGAAACAGGAATTCATTCATTCAGCAAACTTTGGAGCACTTACTACACTATGAAAGGTATTATGCAATACACTAAGAATACATAAGCCGACGTAATAAAGCAAGTCAACACACCCCTCCTAGGGTCAGGGCCTCTCTCTCACCCGGAAGTTAAGCTCTAGGTCTTCTTTTCGGTCCCATCTCCAGCACCTTGCAGGGCCTTTTTAAAACTTCAGGGTTTTTCGGCTGCACTGGGGCTTTGCTGCTGCCCGAGGGCTTTCTCTAGCTGCGGTGAATGGGAGCTGCTCTCTAGTGGTGGTGCACGGGCTAATCGCTGCAGTGCAGAGGCTTCTCTTGTTTTGGAGCACAGGCTCCAGAGCACGCAGGCTTCAGCAGCTGGGGCGCATGGACTCAGCAGTTGAGCATAGTCTCTAGAGGGAGGGCTCGGTTGCTCTGAGGCATGTAGGATCTTCCCGGACCAGGGATGGAACTGGGCGTCCCTGCACTGCAAAGTGAAAGTCGCTCAGTCATGCCCTGGCTCTTTGCGACCCCACGGACTATACGGTCCATGGAATTCTCCAGGCCAGAATACTGCAGTTGGTAGCCTTTCCCTTCTCCAGGAGATCTTCCCAACCCGAGGACAGAACCCAGGTCTCCTGCATTGCAGGCGGATTCTTTACCAGCTGAGCCACAAGGGAAGCCCAGCGATACTGGAGTGGGTGCCCTATCCCTTCTCCAGTGGATCTTCCTGACCCAGGAGTCGAACCAGGGTCTCCTGCATTGCAGGTGAATTCTTTACCAACTAAGCTATCAGGGAAGCCCCTGCATTGCAAAGTGGACTCCTAACCCACTGGACCATCAGGGAAGTCTCACAGTGCTTTTTACGTAACAGACAATAAATATTCTTTAGGTAAATGAACTGAAAAATCAATAAATTCATCTTATCCTCAATGAATTCAGTCTAATGGGGGAAACAAAACAGGACAATCTAGCACCTCTCAAATCACAGGCATGCAGTATGTTCAGTGATTTGCAGAAATGAACAAATACATGGACATTGAACAACATGACAGCAAATGCTATGGAGGGGCAGGAGGAATTAGAAATCAAAATCTTTCCAGAGAAACTGAGATATGCCATGAGTTCTGAAGGACAATTAGGAGTTAACCAAATAAACAAGGTAAGGAATCAAGAAGATGTGACACCCATGCTGTCTGAACATGACCATGACTGGAACTTAAGGGCAGAGTTCCAAGCACGCAATGAACACATCTAGTACTCCTTCAAACACTGCTTCCGCTAAGTAAGCCAAAAGCAGAATTCTTTTCTTTAGCATCTGCATCACTCTACCTGCGTAATACAAACTGCTGTCAATGCAGAGCTACCCACCTCTTTAACATCCAGATTTAATTTTCACTTTTAAATCTAAAAAGAGTTTATTTGACTAGTTCTAACAAGCCCTCCATCATATAATCAAGGAATCTCAAAGCTGGTAGGAATCTGATAGGTCACCAGGAAAGGGGTCTGGAAATCGTTTCATCAGCTACAATCAGTTCTTTGCAGTCACGTGGAATTTCTGATCTTTCTCTTATAGTGCTTTATATTTTGTCTGTGTGTTCATTGATATACACATGCTTGCTCTCCCACTAGACTACACAGTTTTTAGGTATAATCCACATCCTTCTTTATCTCATATTCTTTCTGAGCTCAATAATCATAGGATCGGTAAAAGAACCTTCTGTTAATCCGATCCAATCGCATCAGGTCCCTCAGTCCCTGTCAAGTCCCCATCATTTGCTTGCTCCTGTGTACGGCCTCATTGTCACCTCCAGGAAAGATTTGTTGTTGCACCTGCTTTCCAAGACCCACAGAGTTTCCTTCCATTTTTTTTTTTTTTTTACTTTATTAATTTTTGGCTACACTGGCTCTTCACTGCTGTGTGCAGGCTTTCTCTCAATGCAGCAGCAAGCGGGGGCGACTCTCTAGTTGCAGGACGCAAGCTTCTCATTGCAGTGGCTTCTCTTATTGCAGAACACAGGCTCTAGGGTGGGCGAGAGGGCTTCAGTAGTTACAGCTCGCAGGCTCAGTGGCCCTGCCGCATGTGGAATCTTTCCAGACCAGACCTGGGATCGAACTTGTATACCCTGCATTGGCAGGTGGATTCTTAACCAGTGGACCACCAGGGAAGTTCTTCCTTCTGTTTTTAATGCCATTGATGCCACACTGCTTCTCTTTTACCTCCATTTCTGTTATAGATTATGGAGGCTGACTACTCCAAATGTCTGGGGCGGCGGGGGAATAAACCACCCCTTTTATAAGTTGCTGCTGCTGCTAAGTCACTTCAGTCGTGTCCGACTCTGTGTGACCCCATAGACGGCAGCCCACCAGGCTCCCCCGTCCCTGGGATTCTCCAGGCAAGAACACTGGAATGGGTTGCCATCTCCTTCTCCAATGCATGAAAGAGAAAAGTGAAAGTGAAGTCGCTCAGTCTGTCCGACTCTTAGCAACCCCATGGACTGCAGCCCACCAGGCTACTCCGTCCATTGGATTTTCCAGGCAACAGTACTGGGGTGGGGTGCCATTGCTGCAGAATGTCCTTATCTCAGAAGTTGTCAGATTTTTCCCTGTAGATGTTTTAAGCCTAAAATCATCAATGGCCTTTCCCATACCACCTTCTGTTCCTTTGACAGTTACTGTTTTTCCTGGAGACTTCCTGTTTGAATAATCACACACTTGGGTGTCCCAGCTCCCATGTGTCCATTATTCACCATAAAAGGGACCTGAGGAAGTCACCGGGCAGTTGAACATAAAATGATGTATGAACAAAAACAGCTGTGTGTTAGCAGGATGGACAAAAAGACAGCAGGGATCTAGACACTGCTGTGAATTTCAAAAACAAGGTCTATTTAGTCAGGCGTGGTTAAAAGGCTGCTGATTCAGAGCATTAGTGGCCCATTTCATAACTGAAAATCAATAGGGATGTGAAGAAGTCCTTTTAGTTACTTCCACAGAGTCGCACCCCAACACCAGCCTTCCTAGCAGTCTCCCTTTTGGGAACAAAGCTGCCTCTCCTTTCTCTCACAGAAATGGCAAATCCAACTTAAAGGTTTCACAAAAAATTTAATACTTGTTTTGTTCCCCATTTCAAAGAACAGATTCCTCTTCCCCAAGGGGTTTTCCTATTTAAAACAAAACGGGAAAGCATAGATACACACAGAAGAACATAGAAAAACAGCACAGAAAACAAGCCTACAGTCTCCCAACGTCTGGAAGGTTTGTTAATTTGCACAGTGTATCTTCGGGTACACTAGATTTACCACCCATGTCTTGTGCCAGGATACAAGAACTTTAAAGTGGGCCTAAAATAAAACCAAGCTTTACCAGAATGGCCACAAAACTGAATGATTCCAATTGCACCAGGAACTGATGCTTACTTATTTCTTGGCAAGCAACAAAAATGCTGAAAACAGCAGTAAACAAATCAGCTTGAGCCTCTGAAGCGATCCTGATAAAGTAAACAAATTTTATTACAGCTGCATTACAGATGGGCCCACAAACTTTCATAATCTGTAGCAGAGTTATAAGAATCTGGTATTCAACAGACTTTCTATCCCATGACTTATCTAAAATACTCACTAGAAATTCACAACCACGCACAGAGCCACTTTGAAAATTAATCCTAGACGCTCAAGCCCACAGAACAAGACCCTTTTGCCATGAAGGGGCAACCACATGACCAAAGCAATTAAAGTATACAATTGCTCTTTTGGTTTCCAGCTGCCTCTTCCCCCAACAATGTTCACCTTTAGCCTCATGTTTCTTCTCACCTCCAAAAAAGAAGACAACTTCAATGAAAATTTCAGGATGCTCATCATTACCAGATCAGGATCTGGCATTTAAATAATAAGAAGAGTCTAAAAACAGTGGCACTGAAACAACAGAAGTCATCGTCCTGTCAGAACAAGGTCCATATGCAGCAGGAACCGCTAGGGGAGGAAGAGCAACACCAAAGCACAAACTGCTAAACCAAGGCAACTACACCCTAACTTCTTTGGTAAGAAGAAGTTAATTAAGCAAGTTACGCAAGGACCCATCCGTAAAACACATTTTTTAACAGCTTAAGCTTTCCTAAGTCTCTTTTCAACTCCAAAATTACTCTAGTTAGCCACATATTTAAAAGTCCAGAGATGCCAACATTCCAGAAAACTGAAGTTGTTTAGGACAGAGCCAAAAAACAAAACCCATTTCTAGATCTAATCATTTCACATTGCCAAGCTACTATAACTTAGTCCTCAGTAGTCGGTGATAATAAGATGACCTCAGATTTTGAGAACATCTGGGCAAACCATTCCTGCCTCTAACCAGGATCTTTGTTGCCAGAGCAGGAAAACATCACTTCCCAGTCCCTGCCAGTGAACAGAAAGTGCAATAGAAGCTGTTGAACTCATTTTCAATAAGCTGTCATGACCCCCTTTTCAAAAACTATGAAGCTCTTCTCTTGGAAATACTTAACATCCTTTCATTCTCTTTGAAGACAGCTGATGGAAAAACCCGCTTATGCTTCTGTATTTTCCCAACTGGCAGAAGGGGTGGGGGCATTTTAAGCCCAATACACAGACTAGAATGCAGCCATGAGTGCCATCCTTTTCATAAGAAATGTGAATTTAAAAATCATCAGTCACTCAATGTGTCACAGCAAAGTGTACAAAGCAGGTCTATAAAGAAGGCAGATAAAGTAGGACTGTGATTAAGTAATACCTCATCTTAGTAGAAGTGCAGGTAGAATGTTGTGGAGGAGGAATACAAAATACAAAATCCAAGTGGGAAATATAACCCTCTTCTTCAGAAAGAAAGCAAAAAAAAAAAATTTTAATTTTAAGGGATCTAGGAATTCCCTGATTGAACCTTAGCTCAGGAGTGCTCTGGGGAACCTAAAGAGATAAACACAGAATGACAGATAGATACACAGATAAGACAGATTACATAGACAGAGTTGTAGATTTATAAACTAACATTTACAGCAATCAAGGTGAAGGGAGTCACTTTTGAGCTTGAAAGAGGAAACAGTGACCAAGAAATCTCCTGGGACCACAGCAGTTACTTATCAATCAATAAAAGGTGGTTAGACCTATTCAGTTAGCAAACATGAATAACCAAAAAGCCACAATGTAAGAGAGTTGACGTGAAGCAGAGGAAATGAAATAGAAACTGGAGATGACCCTGACACTTATCTTTAAAGATGTCAGATAAAGTAAGCAACTGAACTAACTCAGCCATTCTCAACAACCAGAAAGGAGTCATGGATAAGGTAGAAAGGAGATAAGGTAGCGTTCCCAACCACCCTTCAGGAAACGCGCTATGTGGTACACTTTTCCTATCAGTAGACACTGACAAAACACAGGATCTCATTCTGAAATTCAATAAATTCCTTAGAAATTCCTAGAAGTGTTAACAGCTAAATATAAAGCTAGCATAAGCACCCAAAATCTAGTATTTTTCCATTGCTAACAATCCTCTGTTCTTCACAAGTAAGTGCAAAGACCCTTTTTAAAGAAACAATCCAAACCCAGCGCTCAAGCAGAGATCTGTCAGAGAAACCAGGCTTAGTACCCTCCGTTTGGTGTACTTTCATTTCACTGCCCCGTTAAAAGGTCCTCTTCAGCTCTCCATCACTTACCAGGCTTGTTCTAACATAGCAAGGTGGCAAGAGCATAATCTATCCACAGCAGATCTGAATTCCAACCTAAACTCAACCTGTTCCACCTCAGAGCAGTCACCTGTCATCTTTTATTACTATCCATAGGGGTGACTAACCAAGTCCTTACTTGGTTAAAGGTAGTGATGAGAAGAGCAAAGAGAACCGCTCACCTTGCACCCCTGCCCACACTCCACTTCCTGAGACTTACTATGAAGCTCAACTGAGTGCTTTTCTGAACCTGCTCTGTGGGTACGTCAGTTAAAATCAGCTGGCACCTCAATGAAGATCAGCTGGTTGGCTTGTTCATCTTTTCATTCAAAAAAACATTTCTTAATGCCTATTAATGCCAGCAACTGCTGGTGGCATAGAAAGACGGCAGGAGAAATAGAGTTTAAGTCTCAGATTCTGTGCTCTCCTATTTTAAACCAAAATCACACCTCAAACTAAAAAAATCACCTATATATTTTTTGTATTTTAAAAGACTGAAATGTTTCTTAATTCTTTTTTCTAATCTGAATAATTCACATCCAATGAAGTGCACAAATATTAAATGTACGGCTCTGAATCTATATATATGTACACACCTATGTAATCTCCATGCAAATCAAGATACAGAACGTAAAGTAAGAAATATAACGGAGAAAAAGAAAACCTGATCATTGGTCACGTCTCTGAAAACACTGAAGGCACCTCTACAGTCACTGCCATGGGCAATCATTCTTCATGTGCACTGTGATTTACCATCACGAGCAAAAGTCATTGAGTCCCTAACTCTACACAGGACCACTTGTATTTTTTACTTCAAAAAAAGTTTTTTTTAAGTGAAGGAGGCTGATTCTGAATTTTTACTTTTAAAAACTTGCAAAACAGAAAGAAGATAAAATAACAAAAATCAAAAAAAGATGATACAGCAAAAATCCAATGTTGACTGCAATATAATAGGAAGCAGCCATGCAGCTGGAAACAAAGAGTAAAAGCAGGGAGCTGAGGGAATGTACAACTCCTAAGTTTTAAAAGAAATCATGTAAATCCCCTAATTCATCTCCCAGCCTTGCCACAAGAGATCTGAGAGCACCACTGTCTAAGAAAGAGATAAGTCTCCTTTATTTCATTCATGAATATGTAGCTGCATAGGGCACCAGGCTGACTGGACCCAGTTATTTTAGGCTGGTCCCCCTGGAAGAGTCCATGGAAAGAAAGGCAGATGTCCTTAATTAGTGTCACCACAGTCTGGCACGAAACTCTAAAACCTCAGCAACATTTCTATAAATGAGTTTTCTGCTAACCCCTTTTAGCAAGCTGTCCATTTTAGGCCTGAATGAGCAACATCTAACTTGATCATTTTATAAGAAAGGAGCGGTTTGCAAATCTTAGCAAGGCCCTCTTAAAAATCTTAGAGCAAGAAATTCAGGTAAAGGAATAGAACTAGCAGACAGTCATCTTGAAATTTTACCCTTTGAAACGACAGTTTAAAATAAGGGACAGATTCATAATCTCTTATTTTTAATAATCTCCTCCAGAATTTTAGACAGTAAAAATAAACAGCTCTGCTCTAAACTTTGACACTTTCTCCTAAAACTCAAACAGAACAGCAGCAGAGCTGTCAATACGTACAGCTGGAAACAAGAACCAAGGAAAGAAGCATCTGTTGGTTTTGCTGCCTGTTAACTCTAGACAAATAAGTGGTTATTACTCATCTGTCTAACCACTTTAATGCGGTTCTTCAATATCCTGCAGAAAAGGCATGCCTCAGTATCCCTGTATTCCAACTGCACCCCAATGAGTTAAATAAACTAAAAATGCCACACACAATAAGCAAATAAAGATATTTCACTGCAACCCTTCCCCCCAACTGCTTAATAATAATAGCCTTTTAGAGTCTATTTCAACAATAGACATGTGAATACATATTTTAAAATAAAATTTATGTCTGTTTCTAAAGAAAAAATACACAATATTAACATTAAAATTTCAGGAACGGTCACAAGGGAGATTCAAATCTGAGCATATAGTTTACTCATAAAATGTATCCAGCTAACTTTAAATCATATAAAAGTCTAATTTTTACCCCCTAAAAAGGACAATCACAGATCTTTCAATTCTGTATCAGTTCCACACCCAACTTAGTACTTTTCTTTAAAGGTACAGAAATAAAACCACTATGGACCATATTAACAGTGGCATATAACTCAAGAAAATGAAGAGATGGCACTGATAAATTCAAGTTCAAAGGTGTTACTGAGAAGAATGTAAGTTAATGTGGACTGTTTGGGGGCTTCTTCTAGTTCAGGCATTCATTTATTTACTTGTTTTTCATATATTTCCCAGGTAGCTCAGAAGTTAAAGCATCTGCCTGGAATGCGGGAGACCTGAGTTCAATCCCTGGGTCGGGAAGATCCCCCGGAGAAGGAAATGGCAACCCACTCCAGTATTCTTGCCTGGAGAATCCCATGGAGGGAGGAGCCTGGTAGGCTACAGTCCACGGGGTCGCAAAGAGTCGGACACGACTGAGCAACTTCACTTCACTTTCACTGAACACCATGCCAGACAGACTGTTAAGCATTGAAGATATAAACCCTTCAGCCTCAGTCCAAATGGTGAACTAAGTGAACGCTCACTGTGTGTGCACCTTTTACCTAAAAGTTTATTATGTAACACTGAATATATCCGTCTAAAGCAGAGGTCACCAAACTCATGGTGTAGAGGGTCAGACGGTACACATTTTGGGCTTTGTGAGCCAGGACATACTGACACACTCAACTCTGCCTTTGCAGTCCAAAAGTATCCAGAGACAATACGTTAATAAATGAACTTGACTGTGTTTCAAAGGAATTTTACAGATACTAAAATTGGAATTTCATATAATTTTCATGTGTCATATTTTTCTTCTTTTGATTTTTTCAACCAATTAAAGATGTAAAAACTGTTCTCAGCTCATGGCCCAAACAAAAATAGGTGGCAGCCCAGGGCTGGATTTAGCATGTGGGCTATAATTTGCCCGCCCACACTCAGGAGAGAGACCTAGGACTCCACATCTAAGCCACAAGTTCCAGGAGGTCAGGGCAATGTCCAGTGAATCATTATACACCCAGGAATCTGTACAGTGCTGAGGCATAGCAAGCAATTAACTAACCTTATATGCAACTAAACTAAAAACATAAATCTCCAACCCGGCCTTCAGAAACCTCCTGGTCTAGAAGTGGAGAAAAGTAAAGCAACAAGACAATGCCAGGTGGTAAGTGCTGTGATAGATACCTACAGGGTGGTGTGAGTGGAAGATCTAATCCAGGCCAGGGAGTAGGATGGAAAGGGATAAGAGAAACAAACTGGGGAAGGGTTCCTAAAGGTGGTGACACCTGGGAGAAGTGTCCCAAACCAGAGAGGGAACCCTCTGAGCCCGTGAAATGACAAAAGATAAGCCTAGAAGTTGAAAAAGGTCCAGACCCTAAAGTACCTTATACAGCATGACAAGGTGTCTGGACTTTATCTTAAAGGCTTGAGGAACCACTGCAGAAATTTTTCGCTAGGATATAACACCAACAGGTTTGCATTTTAGAACCAGTGCTCAGTCCCAGGCAATGGGTGCCCAAATAAGAAAGAGCAAAACCGGAGGCAGAAAGACCATCAAATTAGTTAGCAAGCTGCTGCAGTAATCAAGGCAGAATTCCATGGGGAGCTACAGTAAAGCAAGATAAAGATAAGGATCCAAGAGACATAATGGCTGGATACAGGAAGTGAAAGTGGAGTCTTGGTCAGACTGCAGTAAGGATGGGTGGGAAAGAAAGTGATGGAGTTACAGCTGCCCAGAGACGTTTCAGCAGTGGATGCTATCTGCTGGCCAAACAGTAATCCTTACTGGCGCCTATGAAGCACGGTCTTTGGCAAAAGAATGGATGAGAGTCTCAAGGCTAAACAGTAATCTAGCTGTATCTTCATTTCATTAAGATACAGATTTGAACTGGATAAGATAATAAGGAATAAATTTAGTTTTGGACATGACCTCTGGACATCCCAAACTGACCATGTCCAACCTGGAGAAGAAACTGTCCTGAAAATGTGAATTTAGAATCCACTGATTTGCCAACAGTAATGAAAGCCTTGAGATTAAGAGAAGTTCATTCAGGAAGAGTAAGTAACAAAAAAAAAAAAAAAAAGAAAAAAGAAATTCAGAAACGTTAAGTGGAAAGGAACAGCGGCAGGAGAAGGAAAACCAAGGGAGTTTGGTATCTCTGAATCAGCATATACATGAACTTGTATTTTAAAGTTGCCCTGGAATAAACTAGTTATTCTTTTGAGAGATCTGTTAGAGGAGCTAAGAGCTGAAGGAGCTATTATGTTAGACTGAGTCAAAAACCTACCTCCCCTGTAATTTTTGGCAAATCACAACCTCAGGCTCCTCATCTTCCCCTTCTCTCAATGAGTTATGAAAATCCAATCAGTAATCGACTGGATGCCTTCAAATACTACAAAGGCACTCCTGATTTAGTACTGTAATGGCATTACATCTGGGTATGAAAATTCCAAATCAAAGTAATTGAAAGTGCTAGTTGTTTAGTCATGTCTGACTCTTTGCAACCCCATGGACTACAGCCCGTCAGGCTCCTCAGTCCATGGAATTCTCCAGACAAGAATACTAGAGTGGGTTGCCATTCCCTTCTCCAAGGATTTTTCTGACCCAGGGATCGAGCCTGAAGAGTCTCCTGCATTGCAGGCAGATTCTTTACCATCTGAGTCATCAGGGAAGCCAAAATTCCACCTAATGGAGTATAAACTTCTGAAGAATGGACCTTCAATCTTCTACACCCTTCTGTCAGGTACTGCACCATGCATTTAGTAGGTATTTAAAATATGTTTGCAGAATATTTGGAAGTTACTTGAGAATGTATGCACAAGGCTGAGGAGTGAACAGCAAAAGGTATATCTGACTTCCTAAGAGGATTTAGAATTGAAATTGACAAGCTTTGTCCCTCCCACAAATGCGGTCAATGACAAAATCATGGGTGGAAGGGAGCTTACAGCTCCAGAATTTTCTCCTAATGTGTACACTGTTTTTCTGAATACTCTAGAAACATGAAGAAGGTATTTGGAGGAAAAGCAGTGAATTGTAGAATAGGAAACCAGCGGAGAGCAACTTTATAAAACTGTGTTCACCAACTGCGGGCCATTAAAGAAGAGCTCCTTAACTTCTCAAGTTGAAACCTGCAAAATGTAAATCAGGCCTTTGTGAGACAAACTAAAATAGTGTCCCCTCAGGGTACACAAATACCACAGTGAAGTCACCAGAGTTCTGACAGTCAGAACCTACCTTGCAAAGATTTTCCTGGGGGAAAAAAATTGCCGTTTTTTTCCTATTAAATATACACTAAGGGGACCAAACAGAATAAAGTGCAATATCCTTCCTCATATAGCGATTATTCTANTGGATGGCATCACCGACTCGATGGACGTGAGTTTGAGTGAACTCCGGGAGTTGGTGATGGACAGAGAGGCCTGGCATGCTGTGATTCATGGGGTCGCAAAGAGTCGGACACGACTGAGTGACTGAACTGAACTGAACTGAACTGATACTACTAAAATGACTTTTTTTAAATCAGAATTCTCTCTCCTAGACTTAATTTTTCTTTTATTTTACTAGACATCTTTTACTGAAGTACAATTTACATGCAAAACACACACACACAAATTCCAGGGTATAGTTCAATAGTCCATATCACAAAGTGCACACACTTGTGTAATCACTACCCAGGTCAGAAATAGAATATTACCCTAACTGAAAAGCCCCATCATGTCCCTTGACAATCAGTACCCTTCCCTTCTCCCTAAATGTAGCTTCTCTCCTTACTTCTGTCACCATAGACTAGTTTTGCTTGTTTTCAAATGCTATTTAAATGAAATCACACAGTATGTGTTTTGGGGAGGGGGGATGGCTTCCTTGATCTATATTGTGTTTTTTGATATGAATCCATATGTATTTAGCAATAGTTTATTATTTTCTTTGTTGTGGGGTATTATATTGTATAAAGAAACTATAATTGGTTTATTCATTCTATGATTGGTGGACAATTCGGTCATTTATACTTTAGGGCTTTTTTGAATAATGTTACTCTGTTACTATCAAAATTCTTGTCCTTTGAAAATACACACATCCACAAATTTTTGTGAGCATGTACCTAGAAATGTAATTGCTGAGTCACAGGATTAGGCAAATATTTCAGAGAGGAAGGCAGTTCCTAAAGGAAGCCTATCTGTGAAAGTTGCTCAGTCGTGTTCGACTCTTTGTGACCCCATGGACTACACAGTCCACGGAATTCTCCAGGCCAGAATACTGAAGTGGGTAGCCTTTCCTTTCTCCAGGGGATCTTCCCAACTCAGGGATCAAACCCAGGTCTTCCGCATGGCAGGAAGATTCCTTAACAGCTGAGCCCCAAGAGAAGCCCAACAATACTGGAGTGGGTAGCCTATCCCTTCTCCAGGGGAGCTTTCCAACTCAGGAATCAAAATGGGGTCTCCTGCATTGCAGGTGGATTCTTTACCAACTGAGCTATCAGAGAAGACCAATCTACAAAACATAGAAATAAAATCAGTGAATTGGGCAAAATGAGGTGACTGAGGAGTCTGTTGCAAATAAGGAACAAGATAAAATTCCAGAATAACTAACTGAAACGAAGATAAGCAATCTGCTTCATAGAGTTCAAGGTAATGATCATAAATATGCCCAAAGAACCAAAAAATTCAAGGAAGAATGGATGAATAGAGGGAGAATTTAGTTTTTAATAAAGAGTTAGAAAACATAAAGAAGAACCAGAGATGAACAATATAATAATTGAAATTAAAAACATACTAAAAAGATCTTCATGACCCAGATAATCATGATAGTGAGATCACTCACCTAGAGCCAGACATCCTGCAATGTGAAGTCAAGTGGGCCTTAGAAAGCATCACTACAAACAAAGCTAGTGGAGGTGATGGAATTCCAGTAGAGCTCTTTCAAATCCTGAAAGATGATGCTGTGAAAGTGTTGCACTCAATATGCCAGCACATTTGGAAAACTCAGCAGTGGCCACAGGACTGGAAAAGGTCAATTTTCATTCCAATCCAAAAGAAAGGCAATGCCAAAGAGTGCTCAAACTATCGCACAATTGCACTCATCTCACACACTGGTAAAGTAATGCTCAAAATTATCCAAGCCAGGCTTCAGCAATACATGAACGGTGAACTTCCAGATGTTCAAGCTGGTTTTAGAAAAGGCAGAGGAACCAGAGATCAAATTGCCAACATCCGCTGGATCATGGAAAAAGCAAGAGAGTTCCAGAAAAACATTTATTTATGCTTTATTGACTATGCCAAAGCCTTTGACTGTGTGGATAACAATAAACTGTGGAAAATTCTGAGAGAGATGGGAATACCAGACCACCTAACCTGCCTCTTGAGAAATCTGTATGCAGGTCAGGAAGCAACAGTAGAACTGACATGGAACAATAGACTCGTTCCAAATAGGAAAAGGAGTATATCAAGGCTGTATACTGTCACCCTGCTTATTTAACTTCTATGCAGAGTACATCATGAGAAACGCTGGGCTGGAAGAAGTACAAGCTGAAATCAAGATTGCCGGGAGAAATATCAATAACCTCAGATATGCAGATGACACCACCCTTATGGCAGAAAGTGAAGAACTAAAGAGCCTCTTGATGAAAGTGAAAGAGCAGAGTGAAAAAGTTGGCTTAAAGCTCAACATTCAGAAAACGAAGATCATGGCATCTGGTCAATCACTTCTTGGGAAATAGATAGGGAAACAGTGGAAGCAGTGTCAGACTTTACTTTGGGGGGCTCCAAAATCACTGCAGATGATGACTGCAGCCATGAAATTAAAAGACACTTACTCCTTGGAAAGAAAGTTATGACCAACCTAGATAGCATATTGAAAAGCAGAGACATTACTTTGTCAACAAAGGTCTGTCTAGTCAAGGCTATGGTTTTTCCAGTGGTCATGTATGGATGTGAGAGTTGGACTGTGAAGAAAGCTGAGCGCTGAAGAATTGATGCTTTTGAACTGTGGTGTTGGAGAGACTCTTGGGAGTCCCTTGGACTGCAAGGAGGTCCAACCAGTCCATCCTAAAGGAGATTAGTCCTGGGTGTTCATTGGAAGGACTGATGCTGAAGCTGAAACTCCAGGACTTTGGCCACCTCATGTGAAGAGTTGACTCATTGGAAAAGACCCTGATGCTGAGAGGGATTGGGGGCAGGAGGAGAAGGGGACGACAGAGGATGAGATGGCTTGATGGCATCACCGATTTGATGGACGTGAATGAACTCCGGGAGCTGGTGATGGACAGGGAGGCCTGGCATGCTGCGATTCATGAGGTCGAAAAGAGTCTGGCACGACTGAGCGACTGAACTGAACTGAATTGAAGACAACATCAGACATATAAACACTGGCATTAAAAGAGTCCCAGAAGAAGAGAGAGAAATGTGTAGGGAACATATCTGAAGACATGATAAATGAAAACTTCCCTGATCTGGAAAGGAAACAGATATTCAGGTCTAGGAAGCACAGAGAGGTCCCAAACAGGATCAACCCAAAGAGGACAACACTGGCAAAAGATGTAATTAAAATGGCAAAAAGTTAAAGATAAAGAGAGATTATTAAATGCTGCGAGGGAAAAGCAACAAGTTACATACACGGGAACTTCCATTAGGCTATGAGCTGACTTTTCACCCAAAACTCTGCAGGCCAGAAGGGAGAGGCATGACAGTTAAAGGGATGACAGCGGGAAATTTACAACCAAAAATACTCTACCCATCAAGGCTTTCATTCAGATTTGAAAAGTGAAGTCGCTCAGTCGCGTCCGACTCTCTGTGACCCTATGGACTGTAGCCTACAACACTCCTTCGTCCATGAGATTTTCCAGGCAAGAGTACTGGAGTGGGTTGCCATTTCCTTCTCCAGAGGATTTTCCCAACCCAGGGATCGAACCTGGGTCTCCTGCATTGTTGGCAGATGCTTTACCACCAGGAAAGTCTTTGTGGCTCAGATGGTAAAGCGTCTGTCTACAATGTGAGAGACCCTGGTTCGAGCCCTGGTTTGGGAAGATCCCCTGGAGAAAGAAATGGCAATCCACTCCAGTACTATTGCCTGGAAAATCCCATGGACGGAGGAGGCTGGCAGGCTGCAGTCTGGGGTCTCAAAGAGTCAGACACGACTGAGCGACTTCATTTCACTTCACTTCAGATTTGAAGGAGAAATCAAAATTTTCACAGGCAAACAAAAGCTAAAAGTGTTTAGCACCATGAAGTCAGCTTTATAAGAAATGTTAAAAGGACTTCTCTAAGCAGAAAAGCCCACGACTAGAAATATTAAAATTATGAAAAGAAAATTCTCGTTGGTAAAGGCAAATATATAAAGGTGATAAATCAATCATGTACAAGGTTAGTAGGAAAGTTAAAAGATAAAAGTATTACTACTTTTTATTTTAATCATCTATATCCACAATAAGTAGATAAGGGATACATGAAAATAAGAGATGGAGAACAGTATGTCCAATCAATAAAGCTCCAGCTGCCTCCTGCCTCTTCAGATGGCTCTCCAAGATTGACAGGTGGATCTGATTTAGGGTCTTTTCAACCTACTGGCTCCACCCTGATTCTCAGAGGGTGAGATTTTCTTTGTGCCCTTGAACAGTGGAATCTCTATTTCTCACCACCCTCTAGTTCTCCTGAAAGGAAGTGGCTTTCAGAGCCAAATGTTCTGTGGGTTCTTCTTCCTGGTGCAGGACCCCGCAGGCTAGGGAAGTCCACTGTTGAGCTTAGAACCCTCACTTCTTGGGGAGAACCTTTGTAACTGTAATTATCCTCCCATTTGTGGGTTGCCCACTCTGATTGTATACGTTTTGACTATGTTGTGTCTTCACCCCTTCTACAAGTCTTTTTTCTTTTTTAATCTTTAGTTGTATAAGATCTTTTCTGCTAGTTTTCAGATCTTCCTCATCAACAGCTCCTCTGTAAATAGGTGTAACCGTGATGTACCCTTGCCGGAGGGTAGCTCAGAGTCTTTCTCTTCTACCGTCCTGGCCACTCCTCCACTCTACTGTTTCACTCAGTGGAGTCCTTTGATGAAAGAAATTCTTCATGTTAATGTAGCCTAATTTTAAAATATATTTATTTTATTTGTCTGGCTGCACCAGGTCTTCAGTTGCAACACGCAAACTCTTAGTTGTGGGATGTGGGATCTGGTTTCCTGACCAGGGATCAAACCCGAGCCCCCTGCATTGGGAGCAGAGTCTTAGCCACTGGGCCACCAAGGAAATCCCTAATATAATCTAATTTTGAACTTTAAGATTAGTGTTGCTTTGGGAATTCCCTGGTGGTCCAGTGGTTAGGACTCAGTGCTTTCACTGCCATGGCACGGGTTCAATCTCAGGTCAGGAAACAGATTCCACATATTGCAGAGTTGGCCAAGAAAAAAAAAATGTTAGTGTTGTTTTTATACTCATTTAAAAAATCTTCAAAAATAATAGGATTTCCAGTACTCTTGCCTGGAAAATCCCATGGACGGAGGAGCCTGGTGGGCTGCAGTCCATGGGATCGTGAAGAGTCGGACACGACTGAGCANTTGGCCAAGAAAAAAAAAATGTTAGTGTTGTTTTTATACTCATTTAAAAAATCTTCAAAAATAATAGGATATGTTATTATGCTATGATCTGAAAATTTTGTTTTATCTTCCATATTTAAAACTTTAATACACCTTGAATTGATTTTTCTGTATGGTATGAAATAGAGGTGAAGATACCTTTTTTCATATGGCTGCCCTATTGCTTAATCACTAATATTGAAAAGACTATTTCCAACATTACTCTGCACTATTACCTTTATCACTCATCAAGTGCTCACTGATCTGATTCAGTTATCTGTATTCTGTTTTATTATAGCTCTGTAGTAAGTCTTGATAACAAGTAGTGTAGGTTCTCCAACATTTTTTTTTCCCTTCAAGACCATGGTGATTATTCTTGACCTTTTACTCTTCCAAGCAATTTAAAAACTGGCTTGTCAATTTACAGAGAAAAAAAGAAGTCTACCTAGAATTTTGCTTGTGATTACATTCAATCTATATACTCCTTTAGGCAGAAACAATATATATACATTATTGAGTCTCCCATTACTTTAAAATGATATGTCCTCCATTTAATTTAGGCCTTCTTTAGATTATCTTAGTAATGTTTGATAGTTTTCTGTGTAGAATCTTGTACAAATATTTTGCTACTTATCTTCTTTTTCATCCTATTGTTTGTTACTAGAGTATAACAATACAGTTGGTTACTTTATATTGGCCTTGTATCTAGCAACCCAAAAACATTGCTAAATTCACTTGCTATCTCCAATACTTTGAAAATTCTTTTAGATTTCCCAGTTATACAGTCAGGTTATTTGTGCATAGAGATAGGGTGTTTTTTTCCTTTTAAATATCTTTCAGTTCTTTTTTTTTTTTTTTTTCTTCCTCAACCTGCGTTGTTTAGGACTTCTTATTAAATGTTAAACAGGAAATGGCAACCCACTCCAGTGTTCTTGCCTGGAGAATCCCAGGGACGGGGGAGCCTGGTGGGCTGCCGTCTACGGGGTCGCACAGAGTCGGACACGACTGAAGCGACTTAGCAGCAGCAGCAGCAGCAGAAATGATGATAATAGACATTTTATCTTGTTCCTGATCTCAGAGGAATACTTTTCAACATTTTACCATTAAATATATTTGCTGTACATTTTCTATGTTTACCTTTTATCAGATTAAGGAATTTCCTTTATACCCCTAGTTAGATAAGAATAGTTTTTTAAGAAAATTATGAATGAATGTTAGAATTGGTCCTGATTTTTCTGCATCTTTTAAAATGCTTTTCCATTTTGTACATCTTATGACATTATTTTTTTAGTGTGCAAATTACATTGAAAGAAAAAACAAGGTGGCTCAGACAGTAAAGAATCTCCCTGCCATACAGGAGACCAGGTTCTATCCCTGCGTCGGGAAGACCCCCTGAAGGGAATGGCTCACCCACTCCAGTATTCTTGCCTGAAGAATTCTATGGACAGAGGAGCCTGGCAAGCTACAGTCCATGGGGTTACAGAGTTAGACATGACTGAGCAACTAACACTTTCACTTTCAAATAAACTTTTATTTATGGTATAAACTCAGTTTGGTTGTGCTATTATCTTTATCTATCACTGAAATTAGTTTATAATACTATATTTAGAATTTTGTTCATCTGTATTAAATGTCCTTTTTTTTTTGCTTAATATTTCTTAATGATTTATTAATGAGACCATGCTGGATTTAAAAAATAAATTGAAAACTATTTCTCTTTTTCTATTCTTTGGAGGAATTATTTTAAGTATTATTTCATCTTTAAGTATTTGGAATAATTCACCAGTGAAGCCATTTAGACCTGGTTTTGGGGAGAGGTGAATAGGAAAGGAAAAGACGTTTTAATAACACACTCAATATTTAAAATAAATATAGAACTATTTAAGTTTTGTTTCTTTTATAGTCAGTTTTAACAACTTGTATTTTTTAAGGAATTTGTCATTTTCCTCCAAATTTCAAATTCATTGGTATAGGGTTATTCATAACTTCTTATTCTTTTTTTAATGATTGCAGGAGCTTTATTCATTCCTGAGACTGGTATTTTCTCTCTTTTTATTACTTACTAGAATCTATCAGTTTAATTTTTACAGATTAATTTTTCTCTGTTACTTGTTTATAATGTCATTCATTACTGTTTTATTACTTTCTTCCTTCAACTTTGTAATTTTGGCTTTGTAATTTTTTGGCTTTGTAATTTTTCTCTATTACTTGTTTATAATGTCATTCATTTCTGTTTTATTATTTTCTTCCTTCAACTTTGAATTTGATATTCTGTTCTAGCTTTTTTATATGAAATTTTAGATAATTAATTTCAGCCATTTCCCCTTAATATATATGTTTAAGGATACAAATTTCACTCTAGACACAGCTTTAGCTACATCCCATGAGTTTCAATCTACCATGTCATTTTTACTATTATTCAGTTCAAAATATTTTCTAATTTCTGCTTTAATTTCTACTTTGGCTTATAGGTCATTTATGAGTATGCATTTAATTTCCAAAGAGTTGGGGGGTTTGTAGTGATCTTTGTGATTATACTGTTTTTCATTATAATGTTCTTTAAAGTGTAATTAATGGGACCTTAGGAAATCTAATGTTTGTTATGGTGATTGTTTTGCTGAGATCATGGAGTCAACCCATGGAGGGAGATGAGAAAGAGGACTTGGAGGTTTGTTCAGTTTGGGAAGGGTTGGCTCTCTACAATCTCTCTAGAATCTCTCTGATCCAGTAACTTGAAGCTGTATATATTGCTAGAGCAGCAATAGCCTTTCCATAGCACTAAAAGGCCGTCAGATCTGACCTCTTGAGACTGAGTAACAACCCTTGGATTCTTGGACTTACCGTGACATGTGGACCCAGAAAATGAAAGACATTCTCAAAATAAGCAGGAGAGATGTTTGGCGTCATATTACTACTAAAAATATGTGACCTTAAGTTAATTCTCCAAGTTGGAAAAACAAGATATAACATTTTTCATTTGATATCATATTTCACTTGATATTTAGGAGACATGAGTATAATTTAGTCTCCCCACTGTGTTAATAATATCCATAGTTGATATTTACTTAGCATTTTTACTACATCTCAGGCACTTTTCTAAGCATTTTGCCTCTATTAACTCAATTAGTCCTCATACCTTTTTTCCGCATTTTCAGATGAAGAAACTAAGGCACTGTGATATTGAGTGATTTGTCCAAGGTCATTCGGCTGCTGGTGGAGTCTGGATTTAAATTCAGGATGCCTGGCACTAGGGTTGATGCTCCTAACCCTTGTGCATACTAATAACAAGTACTTACTTGGAATTTTCTAGGTTGCATTCACATTTTAAGTGCTCAGTATATATAAATTTATTTAATCTTTATAATAACCCTATGAGGTAGGTTAGGTTCCCTTGGTGACTCAACAGTAAAGAATCCACCTGCAATGCAGGAGATGTGGAGCAGGAAGATCCCCTGGAGAACGAAATGGCAACCCATTCCAGTATTCCAGCCTGGGAAATCCCGTGAACAGAGGAGCGTGGTGGGCTACTGTCAATGGGGTTGCAAAAGAGTCAGACAAGACTTAGCAACTAAACAACAACAAGGTAGGTAGTTTTATACCATTCCATCTTGTAGGTAAGCACATGAAAGCACAGGGAGGTTTAGTAACTTACTTAAGGTGACAGAGCTAGTGAGTGGCAGAGATGAAATTCAAAGACAGGCAGTTTGACTGCAAAGCCTTTGTCTTCGCTGTTACATACCACTGCCTTTTGAATCATATTGACTTATCAAAGACATCAGTGCGTGTTGTGTTATATTATCAAATTAACATTGACCCAGACTTGATAATTACATCAGTAACGATGAGGCATTTATTTCTGAATGGATGCTTCTCTCATAAATAAAGTTCTTCCCAACTTAAAAAAATTAAAAACAATTTATAGGCATAACAGAAATAACCTACAAATAACAGTGTTTATGACAAATATGATTATATAAAAATACACATTATAGTCTTAGTTTGAATTCTATGACAAAAAGAAATGACTTATAGATAAGATCAACTGAGGGAAAGAAAACTTCAGTTTGCCTTAAGTTATGCACACAGGTTATTTTTTCCATGGCTACCACCTGAATTATTAAAGTTTAAAAGTTAAACTTTAATGTTAAACCACTTAGACTTCATAAATATGCTGTAGTGACAAGGCTTATTTGGTGTTAGTTCCACATGAAGGGGAAAGGGTCCATTTTCATCCAAAAGTCACTTGTCTAATATCCAGGTAACTTAATGACTGCAGAGCTGAATAATCATCTTCCTACACATCACATTTTTTAAACTGTATGGTATATTATACAGTAATTGAAGTCCTTAACTTGCTTTTAAATTTTAGGAATAGAGCCTTCAGCCCTGTATCCAGTCATATTTGACTGAGATAACAATAGTTTTCTACTAACTTTTCACTTTTGATCTTTGGTGTATGTTCACCACACTCATTTGTTAACCACAAAGGATGTGCTTCTCCGAAGCAAGAATTAACACTGATTCAAACTGATTTTATGGAAAAGTCATTCCAGGGAGTAATTTGACATCTGAGTATTCATTGAATACAAGAATGAGAATTTCTTTCAAAGAGCTGGATGGATGGTCTTTTAGATGTCCAGTTTTACATGTACATCAGGAGAACTTCTTCAGCATGAGGGACGCTTGTTTTTAATAGCATCTGAACATTTGTGCTAATGGAAGCATTGATCCCATATTCTGGAATAAGTTGGGAAATGACACTCTAAATAGAAAGGACCCCTGTGACATATTGAGTTTAAGCAATGAATGTACTCCAGGCTCCGAGAAGGCGATGGCACCCCACTCCAGTACTCTTGCCTGGAGAATCCTAAGGACGGGGGAGCCTGGTGGGCTGCAGTCCATGGGGTCACTAAGAGTCTGACACGACTGAGTGACTTCCCTTTCACTTTCCACTTTCATGCACTGGAGAAGGAAATGGCAACCCACTCCAGTGTTCTTGCCTGGAGAATCCCAGGAAGGGGGAGCCTGGTGGGCTGCTGTCTATGGGGTCGGACAGAGTCGGACATGACTGAAGCGACTTAGCAGCAGCAGCAGTACTCCAGGCTATAAAGCAGGAATACAATACAATCATTACATAAGGCAAATAAGTGGAAATATTCCATATGGCTTCCTAGGCAGAAAAGAAAATTACCACTTCTAAAGAATTCTTCTCAGTATGTCACAAAATTAAAGTCAAAGCCAACTGCTAAAATTGAGGAAATAAAAAACAGAATGTAAAAAACAGGAAAAAAGAAAAAGAAAATAACATACTTTGGGAATTGGTGCCATGGCAACTTCCAATAGCCAGAGTGCTTCAAGACAGAAAAAAAAACTCATTAAATTATTGTTATGGACCAAATGATTGTGTTCCCAACACCCCCGCCCTCACATCCACACACACACAAATTTTATATGTTGAAGCCTTAATTCCCAGTGTGATGATACTTGGTGCTAGGACTTTAAGAGATGATTAAGGTTAGATGTGGTCATGGCGGTAGAGCCCTGGTCTGACAGGCCCTTATAGAAAGAGACACAAGAGGGCAAGTGCTTCCACGCCTCTCTCTCCATATTTCTCTCTCTGTCTCTCTCTCTCTCTGCCACACAATGAAAAGGTGTTGGCTACAGGCCAAGAAGAAAACTGTCACCAAAAACCTGTATTGGCCAGCACCTTGATCTTGGAATTATAAGCTTCCAAAACGGTGAGAATATTTATTTCTGCTCTTTAAGCCACCCAGTCTATGGTCTTTGTCAAGATAGCTTGGGCTAATACAATTGTTAAAAAACTACCTTTACTTTGTTGCAGTCAATGCAAAGTAAATCTGCTATGTCTCAGAAAGTGTGATTCTTTGTTTATACTGAAGGTCTTCAGAGCCTGCTTTTTTCTCAATTGGTTGCAGATCCTAAAAATAGGAATAAATTATATCTTAATATACCTGTTTGTAACAATCTAATATTCACTGATCTCTAAAATATGCCAACAAAAACAAATCCTTAGAAACTCAGTAAATCTCAAACACTTGCAACAACAAGGTGCAAAAACCCTTTGTTCCTGTAGTTCTGAAATATGTTCCAGCTCTGAAATCTTGTGATTTTAAGTATTTAAAGTTTAATTTTTTATAATTTTAAGAGTGGATTTTCTTCACTCAGCATGTGTAACATCTGAACATTTTTATAGAAGTAAAGTGTAAGAATTAAGAATTACGGTACTTTTTCCTCATTTTGTGCTTAGGATCATTTTAAGTAACAGGATAGCCTTACACTATCCTGAAACACTGGAGTATTTCTTATTCTGGAACTTCCATCTTAGACAGCTAATTATAAAAACATCAGTGTCTGTGGACTGCATTAAAGTGTCATTGTCATCAGGCTGCTGTCCTGATCCACCTTATCCCTTTATCTGAGATATATAATTGCACAGCAGCACTGAAGCTACAGGAAATAGAATGTTTCCCACAGCTAAGGAAAGAGTCCTTCTTAGCACAGACAGGGTCAGTGACAAGCAAAGAATAAATTCACATATGTGCCTAATTTCATTCATAAGAGAAATGTCTTTTATAATCCAGATTACCTAAAGTTAAAGACCAAGGTTTGGGGTTTTTATTTTGAATATTGATATTGGAAGAACTTATGTTGAAGCCGAAACTCCAATACTTTAGTCACCAGATGCAAAGAACTGACTCATTGGAAAAGACCCTGATGCTGGGAAAGATTGAGGGCAGGAGGAGAAGGGGACAACAGAGGATGAGATGGTTGGATGGCATCACTGACTCGATGGACATGGGTTTGGGTGGACTCTGGAAGTTGATGATGGACAGGGAAGCCTGGCATGCTGCGGTTCATGGGGTCGCAAAGAGTAGGACATGACTGAGCAACTGAACTGAACTGAACTGATTAGGATGAGGGCTGATTGCCAGTGGAGCCAGCCCTGTTGATTAGAGGTTTGGAACTGAACAGTCCCACCTCTCCCCCTCCCATCATCCCCAGGAGAAGAGAGGCACTAGAGATAGAATTTAATCACCAGTAGTCAATGATTTCATCAGTCACATCTAAGTAGTGAAGCCTCCATTCAAACTCAGAAGGAAAGGGTTCAGGGAGCTTCCCAGCTGGTAAACACATGGAGATGCTGGTAAAGTGGCTCCCTGTGCTTTGCCCTGTGTGTCTCTTCCCCTGGCTCCTCCTAAGTTATACCTTTCTGTGATAAACTGGGGATCTAGTAGGTGAAATTTTTCTCTGAGTTTGTCAGCCTCTCTAGCAAAACTACAGCAGATGGTTGGATGACATCACCAAGTCAGCAGACATGTTTGAGCAAGCTCCAGGAGATGGAGAAGGACAAGGAAGTCTGGCATGCTGCAGTCCATGTGGTTGCAGAGTCGGACACAGCTGAGTGACTGAACAACTAGCAAAATTCATCAAACCCTAAGAAGTGGCTGTGCGAACCTCTGGTTTATAGCAAGTCAGTCAGAGAAATATAGGTAATACTTGGACTTGGGAATGGAGTCTGAAGTCCAAGGAGGGGGTCACTGGAAGCCCCAGTCTAGCTAGTTGGTCAGAAGCTTGGGTAACAGCCTGGGTTTGCAAGTGATGCCTGAAGTGTGTGCATGTGTGTGTGTAGGGAGGTGGTAATCTTGTAAGACTGACTGTGGAATCTGATGCTATCTCTCAATAGACAGTGAAAGAATTAAGTTGAATTCTTGGATACACCCTTCTGATGTCCAAGAATTGTTTGTTGATGTAGGGAATGTACCCCCTCACCACTACATCGGGTCTCAGAACACCCAAAAAAAGTGAAAAGAAATTTCATAAAGTGAAATGGAATATGACATAAATATAGAAATAACTGGAAGTTATTGAAGGAACATTAAATAACTGGAAGCTATCTAAGCATAGAAGTAACATGATAATATCTCCAATTTTTAAAGCACATTTCTCTCATTACAGATGAGAAATGAGTCAAAAATGGAAGAGAGCCATTTAGAAAGTTGGTGGCTGTCATCCCAGTAGGAGATCGGAAATGATAGATAAGGGGACGGAGAAAGATGGCAAATTCAAGACATACCTTTGAGGTAGAATAAGTACCTCCTGGGTTTATTTCTTGACTTTTAGAAGATTAAGAAGACAATAGGAAAGAAATGTCTAGATTCTGACTGGTTAATGATGACATCATTTAATGAGATAGGAAACGCTGGAAGAAGAATAGGTTTGGGGATAAGGTTTAAGTATGCTGAGTCAGTTTTCAACAAGTTCAGTTTTGGTTGATATGTGGCTCAGACAGTAAAGCGTCTGTCTGCAATGCGGGAGACCATGGTTCAATTCCTGGGTCTGGAAGATCCCCTGGAGAAGGAAATGGCAATCCACTCCAGCACTCTTGCCTGGAAAATCCCACGGATGGAGGAGCCTAACAGGCTACAGTCCATGGGGTCGCAAAGAGTCGGACACGACTGAGTGACTTCACTTTCACTTTCTAGATGCAAAATAAGGCATAATGTCTGACCTTGAGGGCTCATAGTACAAGAGAAAAACAGCACACTATTGTATTCAGCATAATGAAAGACTACATAAAGACACAAAATGTTGAAATAGGATATGTGAGGTTATGAATAAACTCTAAAATTCAGTGACTTAACCAACAAGAATTTATTACTCACTTATGTGAACTCCTATGCAGTTTCAGAGGACTTTTCAGAGCACTCCTACCCCCTCCCCAACATGTGGTGTATTTAGGCCATTTTCATTTGTGGTTCTGCCATCTCATCACAAGACCTTCCTAGTTAACCAACAGAAGAGAGCATTGGAAGGTCATGTGCCAGCTCTTAGGTGTTTCAGACCAGAACTGGCACATGTCACTACCACTCATTGCTCTTTGACCAGAAGTGGTCACAGACTACTCAGTGAGGAGCAAGAGTTTGGAATGAGAATGATTCAATCACTAGCTGGGAAAGTCGAGAAATCCTTCACAGGGGGGTCACGTTATGCTGGAAATCGAAGGAAGTCTAGGAATTGGCCATGTGATGAGTATAGAGGAAGGGCTTTGCTGGCTAAGGGAACATCATGTGTGGGGATGAACTCAAGGTGTTAACAGATGTCTGGGGAATGCAAGAAGACACTAGTAGTCAGAATCTAGGGTTTCAGGGAAGTAGAAGAAGATAAGGTGATGATAAAGATTGGGGAGGGCATGAGTATCATACTAAGGAGGTGATATTCTGATCTGTAGGCAAGGGTGAGCCACTGGTGGTTCTAGGGTAAATAAACACCTATATTAGATTGATGAGGAAAAACAACTAGAAAGAGGAGAGACTGGAGGCAGGAATATCATGTAGGAGACTGTCATAGAGTTCACAAAAGAGACAAGGAGAGAAATCTACTTAGTAAACACAATGGGCAGGACTTGGAAAACCTCTGGCATGGGAGGTTAGGTAGAAGGGACTGTGGAGCTGAACTCTGAGGTTTCCAACTTGGTCAGTTCAGAGGATAGTGAAGCTGTGAACAGAGATTGAGAAAACAGTCATTGGAACAGATAAAATGGTAGAAGTAAAGCTTTCTTACAGTTAGAGGTGTGAGATTCTATGAGCATCCTTTGCTGGAGCTGTTTTTTTTTTTTTTCACCAATAACTGTTCTATAACTATGTTGTAATAATATTTTTCTTAAAAAAAGTTTTGTTTACAGAAACACTGAAGGAATAGGCTATGTTATTAGCTAAAACCACCCCTCTTATTTGAGTCTCAGCCTGATTTCTATCACCTACTAGATCCTGATGTGCTTGGACATGGAAGCATCTGGACCAACCACATTTCCTTATTTAAGCCAAAACAAGTTAACTCATCTGTGGCTTATCTCATATCCGCCCTGTAGATCTCATGGGAGGATATAGCCCTGATTATTAAAATAATGTGTAGAACACAAAAATAGCATGGAAAGGAGTTTCAGAACATGATCTTTATAGCTGCTTTTCAAAACAACTTCAACAATAACAATATAAGTTAATGTTTTGTGATGAAATATTGCTTGGTTTTGATAAAGTATCTTTGTTATTCTTGGTTTTGCTTTTTTGTTAAATGTGCATTCACTTAACTTGGGGGGAAACCTTTTTTTTGTAATAAAAAGAGAAACGCTTGGATGCTGTTTTTTCCTCTGTAACTTGTGATAAGCCACTTGACCTTTTGACAATTAAGCCCTTGATTGTGATACAGGATAATAATGTTCAGCTCTCCTTATGAGAATATTTTCAAAACTTATCTCATCAAAGGTGTTAAAACATTGTTGTGCCCTTACGTGACATGTATTGGTAAATACTAATTATGAATAATTACTGCTGCTTAAAAGTAGGAAGTTAAGAAACACCTGGAGTAACAGGCAAATTTGGCCTTGGAATGTGGAATGAAGCAG
>SJYX01009142.1:96671-113887 GCA_006410675.1 Oreotragus oreotragus | reverse complement strand
CGGATGCCATGATCTTTGTTTTCTGAATGTTGAGCTTTAAGCCAACTTTTTCACTCTCCTCTTTCACTTTCATCAAGAGACTCTTTAGTTCTTCACTTTCTGCCATAAGGGTGGTATCATCTGCATATCTAAGGTTATTAATATTTCTCCCGGCAATCTTGATTCCAGCTTGTGTTTCTTCCAGTCCAGCGTTTCTCATGATGTACTCTGCATAGCAGTTAAATAAGCAGGGTGACAATATACAGCCTTGACGTACTCCTTATCCTATTTGGAACCAGTCTGTTGTTCCATGTCCAGTTCTAACTGTTGCTTCCTGACTTGCATACAGATTTCTCAAGAGGCAGGTCAGGTGGGCTGGTATTCCCATCTCTCTCAGAATTTTCCACAGTTTATTGTGGTCCACACAGTCAAAGGCTTTGGCATAGTCAATAAAGCAGAAATAGATGTTTTTCTGGAACTCTCTTGCTTTTTTGATGACCCAGCAGATGTTGGCAATTTGATCTCTGGTTCCTCTGCCTTTTCTAAAATCAGCTTGAACATCTGGAAGTTCACAGTTCACGTATTGCTGAAGCCTGGCTTGGAGAATTTTAAGCATTACTTTACTAGTGTGTGAGATGAGTGCAACTGTGCAATAGTTTGAGCATCCTTTGGCATTGCCTTTCTTTGGGATTGCAATGAAAACTGACCTTTTCCAGTTATGTGGCCACTGATGAGTTTTCCGTATTTGAGTGCAGCACTTTCACAGCATCATGTTTCAGGATTTGAAACAGCTCAACTGGAATTCTATCACCTTCACTAGCTTTGTTTGTAGTGATGCTTCCTAAGGCCCACTTGACTTCACATTCCAGGATGTCTGGCTCTAGGTGAGTGTGAATGATCACACCGTTGTGATTATCTGGTTTGTGAAGATCTTTTTTGTACAGTTCTTCTGTGTATTCTTGACACCTCTTCTTAATATCTTCTGCTTCTTTTATTATCTTAGAGAATATAAATGGTTTGAGTTTTATTAAATGCCGTTTTGGCATCTGTTGAGATAACTGTGATTTTAATACGACTTATTTATATAATGTATCACAGGAAAAGCTTCTGAATGTTGAATCTTTATTTCTTTCCTGGAATAAAATCTCTTTGGTTCTGGGAGATTAAAAACACACATTGTTGCTTTCTCTTTCTCGCATTTTGTTAAGCATTTTTTGCACTTATATTAATGAGAAAGGTTAATAATAAATATTTTTATGAGTTGAAAGAAGTAGCTTAGAAAGAGAGAACATCAGCATTTATTGGAGTAGCTAGTCTCTCAACTTAGGCCAGAAATGCCTTATATTATGAAAAGCAACTGATAATCTGATAGATAAGAAAGTACCCTGTGAATCTGATTAGCATGAATCCATATCATTCATCATCTGTGGAGCAATCAAATTTCCCAACCTGTAGTTTTTAGGAGGAGGAGCAGAGGTATAAAATATAATAGGCATGAATATAGCCTGTATGCAGTCTGCCATACCAATTCCCACAAATTCCTAGGTCAAAGATCATCCTTATTTTCAACATGCAAAAATACTACAAAATTATGTCATTATAAAGCTATCACAGTTTTCTTCTGATTTTTAGTTATTTTGACTATCTGAGGACTTAAACCCATATACCAATATCTTCTGGGGAATTTGCTTTTCATTTGCCTTAAAAGGGTTCTAGTTTTCTTTTTCCCATTCTGTGACACAAATATCTTTAAAGGTCTCTTGTTTTAGGACCTCTAATATTCAGGAACACCAGCACTTTTGTAATGCTGAAGGTAATATGCAAATAACTCAGAGGTCATTCAACCTGTTCAATGCAAGTTTTCTATCACACACACAATAACTTTCTTAATAATCATTTAAAAAAGAATTCCTGGAGTACCTCTAAACTCAAAAGAATTGAAGTCACTCAGTCTTTCTGAAGCTATAAAGGGACAACTTTGCTTTGATTTCTAGATTAATTCACAGACTGATACCCCAACACATATCTTTGGCTGAAATTACTTTAGCAGATCTATGCTAGGCATTAGTTATTCATGTGACTTTGTAACAACATTTGTTTTTCTAATTAATGTTCACTCTTAGGCATAAAATCTGGGTTGAGAATTTAAATGATTCAGCCAGTGACTGACAAATGTGGAAATCATTCCTAGCTCCAATGATTCTGTTACATCTCTCTTCATATACCTTTCTTCAGGACATTGGTTCTCTAAAATTAAAAATATCCTGACAGAGTTACTTCTTCTGTATCTTTCTTGTGGAGAATGTTTCCTTTTCTTATAAGTCTACCTGAAAATGGTCAAAGTAGGCATGTTACTTTTATTTGCAGCAGCCAGATTATACATTATTTAACTTGGCTCACATAATTTATCCCTTATGCACAGAAATTACATCTATCATAATCACAACCCCATTTTTGCCTTTGGATACAATGGCACCGCACTCCAGTACTCTTGCCTGGAAGATCCCATGGATGGAGGAGCCTGGAAGGCTGCAGTCCATGGGGTTGCTGAGGGTCAGACACGACTGAGCAACTTCACTTTCACTTTTCATTTTCATTCATTGGAGAAGGAAATGGCAACCCACTCCAGTGTTCTTGCCTGGAGAATCCCAGGGACAGGGCAGCCTGGTGGTCTGCCATCTAGGGGGTCGCACAGAGTCGGACACGACTCAAGTGACTTAGCAGCAGCAGAATATTCAGAAGACAAAAGGGGGTTACCCTTTCTCGCAAGATTATTCCTGCATAAGAATATGTGTATTTTTCAAGAGTTACACAATGTGAGGATTTAACAATAAAGTAACTAACAAACTTCATTTCCCTAATGCCACAGGTACTTCCTGCAAGGCCAGCTAAAGTTATTAGTGAAGATCATAGAAAAGAAATGCCTCTAAATTATCTCTCAATTCTTATAGCACATTTTCTGCTTTTCGGTACACAAGTTTAATATTCCTGAGAAGTTTGCTACATGTTAATAGAGTTACCCCCTTCACGATCATGGTGAAGGGGCTTGTGTAGCTCAAAAAAGTTATGAGCCATGCTGTGTAGGGCCACCGAAGACAGACAGGTCATAGTAGAGAATGCTGACAAAAGATGATCCACTGGAGGAGACCATGGCAAACCACCCCAGTATACTTGCTGTAAGAACCTCATGAACTGTATATAAAAAGACAAAAAGATACAACACTGAAAGATAAGTCCTTCAGCTTGAAAGGTGTCTGATATGCTACTGGGGAAAAGCGGAGAACAACTACTAATAGCCCCAGAAAGAATGAAGTGGTTGGACCAAAGTGGAATCAACACACAATTGTGGATGTGTCTGCTGATGAAAGCAAAATCTGATATTACAAAGAACAGTATTACAAAGGAACCTGCAATGTTAGGTCCATGAATCAAGGTAAATTGGATGTGTTCAAGCAGGAGATGGTAAGAATAAACACTGACATCTTACGAATCAGTGAGCTTTTAATGGCTGGGAATGGGCAAATTTAATTCAGATGACCATTATATCTATCTACTACTGTGGGCAAGAATCCCATACAGAAAATGGAGTAGCCCTCATAATCAATAAAGTTTCAAACTCAAAAGAGTTTGAAATGCAGCACTTGGGTGCAACCTCAAAAATGACAGAATGATCTTGGTTCTTTTTCAAGGAAAGCCATTCACAGTAATTCAAGTCTATGCCCCATCACTGATGCCAAATAAGCTGATCAGTTCTATAAAAACCTGCAAGACCTCCTAGAACTAACACCAGAAAAAGATGCTCTATGCATCATTGCAGATTGGAAAATAAAAGCAAAAGATACCTGGAGTAACAAGCAAGTTTGGCCTTGGAATACAAAATGAAGCAGGGCAAAGGCTAACTGAATTCTGCCAAGAGAATGCACTGGTCATAGCAAATACCCTTTTTCAACAACATGAGAGACGATTTTACACATTGATTGCATTCTTTGTAGCCAAAGATGGAGAAGCTGTATACAGTCAGCAAAAACAAGACCTGGAGATGACTGTAGCTCAGATCATCAGCTTCTCATATCAAAATTCAGGCTTAAACTAAAAAAAAGCAGGGAAAACCACTAGGCCAGTCAGGTATATTTTGAGCACATCATGTAAAATGCTGGGCTGGATGAGTTTACAAGCTGGAATCAAGATAGGCAGGAGAAACATCAACAACATCAGATAGGCAGATGATACCACTCTAGTGGCAGGAAGCAAAGAGGAACTAAAGGGCCTCTTGATGAGGGTGAAGGAGGAGAGTGAAAAAGCAGGCTTAAAATTAAACATTAAAAATACTAAGATCACGGCATCCAGCCCCATTACTTCACGGCAAATAGGAGGGAAAAAGGTGGAAGCAGTGACAGACTTCTTCTTCTTGGGCTCTAAATTCACTGAGGATGATGACTGCAGCCATGAAATCAGAAGACGATTGCTTTTTGGCAGGAAAGCTATGACAAACCCAGACAGTGTGTTGAAAGGCAGAGACATCACTCTGTCAACAAAGGTCCATGTAGTCAAGGCTATGGTCTTCCCAGTGGTCACATACAGTTGGGAGACCTGGACTGTAAAGAAGGTTGAGTGCCAAAGAATTGATGTCTTTGAACTGTAGTGCTGGAGAAGACTCCTGAGAGTCCCTTGGACAGCAAAGATATCCAGTCAGTCAATCAAAATCAACTCTGAATATTCACTGGAAGGAATGAATATTCCTTCATTCCTTCAGCATGCTGAAGCTGAAGCTCCAGTATTTTGGTCATCTGATGTATCTGATGTGAACAGCTGACTCACTGGAAAAGTCCCTGATGCTGGGAAAGATTGAGGGCAGAAGAAGAGGGCATTAGAGTCTGAGATGGCTGGATGGCATCACTAATACAATGGACATAAATTTGGGCAAACTCCAGGAGATGGTGAGAGACAGGGAGGCCAGTATGCTGCAGACCATGGGGGGTCACAAAGAGTCAGACATGATTGGGTGACTGAATAACAATATATTTACATTAAGAAAAATGTTTTCATATTTGTAAATAAAGCAAAAGGATAGGTACATACCTTTTTACTATGTTGACTGAAAAAAAAAAAAAAGCACAACCTAAAAGTTAAAAAATATGTTTTATTCAGCAGACTTACTTGGCTCAGACGGTAAAGCATCTGCCTGCAATGCGGGAGACCCACGTTTGATTCCTGGGTTGGGAAGATCCCCTGGAGAAGGAAACAGCAATCCACTCCAGCACTCTTGCCTGGAAAATCCCATGGATGGAGGAGCCTGATAGGCTACAGTCCATGGGGTCGCAAAGAGTTGGACACGACTGAGCAACTTCACTTACACTGAGAACTTAAGCCAAGGATATAGCCTCTCAACAGCTTTGAGGGACTGTTCACAACCAGTAAGGGAGGAGCCAGGATATATAGGAATTCTGGCCAAAAACAAAACAAAAAACCCAGATTGTCTAACATCAAAAGATTGCTGCTAATTGAAGAAAAACTAGACATCTCAAGTTAATGAGTTTAGTACTTTTCTATTTGGGCTTCCCTGGTGGCTCAGAGGTTAAAGCGTCTGCCTCCAATGTGGGAGACCCGGTTCGATCCCTGGGTCGGGAAGATCCCCTGGAGAAGGAAATGGCAATCTACTCCAGTATTCTTGCCTGGAGAATCCCATGGACAGAGAAGCCTAGTAGGTTACAGTCCATGGGGTCGCAAAGAGTCGGACACGACTGAGCGACTTCACCCACCTATCACCTACCTATGTATGGGAACATGCAAGATTCTGGATTTACTGAAATTACTCTTCAGATACGCACCCTAACCAGGTGACATGTGTAGGCTCCCACCACTGCCCTCCCTTTGCCTCCAGAATTGGACCATAAAGAAGTCTGAGCATTGAAAAATTGATGCTTTTGAATTGTGGTGCTGGAGAAGACTCTTGAGAGTCCCTTGGACTGCAAGGAGATCAAACCAATCAATCCTAAAGGAAATTAAACTAAAACTGAAGCTCTAATACTTTGGCCACCTGATAGGAAGAGCCAACTCATTGGAAAACACCCTGATGCTGGGAAAGATTGAAGGCAGGAAGAGAAGGGGGTGACAGAGAATGAGATGGTTGGATGGAATCACCGACTCAATGGACATGAGTTTGAGCAAACTCCAGGAGATAGTGAAGGACAGGGAAGCCTGGCGTGTGGCAATCCATGGGGTCACAAAGGATTGGACACAACTTACTGACTGAACAACAGCATGCAACTAACTACTCGAGCCAGTATCTTGTTTTTCTCAATCCTGAACCCCCTCAGGGTGCACCACTGGGTGGGGGTTCCAGGTGGCTACAGGGGCTGATGGCTTGGTAGCTCAACATCCTTTGTTTACTGATATGACAGGAGATATTCTTTGTCCTCACCTGTTATTCTAAAGCACTAATGGCTCTATCCAAAGATTATTTAATTCCTGATTAGGGAATTATATTTTTGCTTGACTTGCTATTTGGTCTTCCCAGGTGGTGCTGGGAAGTGGTAAAGAACCTGCCTGCCAATGTAGGTAGATGTAAGAGACACGGGTTCGACTCCTGCATTGGTAAGATTCCTTGGAGGAGAGCATGGCAACCCACTCCAGGATTCTTGCCTGGAGAATCCCTGGCGGGCTACAGTCCATAAGGTCACAAAGAGTCAGACATGACCGAAGTGACTCAGCACAGCACAGGAGCTAGATTATATAAAATTAGATTTTAATTTTTGATTTCTCTCTGGAAATAAAGGTAACCCCAGTTGTTTTGGTTTTCTTGCCCTGCGGGGCATTAACTAGTTTATAGTTGTAAGCAAATTCTTTTCAGCTTTCCTTTTACCGGAAAGGAAAGGAATCTTGAGTTCCTCAGAATCTTCCTTGAATCAGCTTTGCCATCTTCATGATTTCCTCCATAATGGTTAAGAAATCCTTGACCCATCCTCACTATAATACTTGCAAAATTAACAAGTCTTAATTTTTAAACCTTTGATAATTCTCATGTTTAACACAGTTCACTTTTGAAGCCAAAGCGTCCTATATGCTGTTCTCCTCCTAAAGCTCTACTCAACAAATATGAAGGCAGATAGTTTCAAATACTGTAAAACATGAGAACTATAACCCCCTGAGGAATATTTCTAAATACAAACATCAAGTAAACCTTAAAAAAAAGTCCTATCCTTGCTAAATATATGAACAGGGGTTTTTTCCCCTTAAATTAACAAACTATAAAGTTATGCCTACAATTTAATAGGTTGCACTAGGCCAATGTTTCAGATGCAACAATTAGAAAAATAAATTCTTTAAATTGTATTGTTAAAGACGTCATAGGGATGTGGAAGAAAAAAGGGCTGAACAATACTCCAAAGGTGGAAGAACCCCTTCTAATAAGTCATGCTGGCAAGCAGTTTTTTCCCTGGATGAATTGGCTAGTTCTTGGCTTGGATTACAGACTAGACTTGGTGCAGGTATTAGAAGTAAAATGGGTGAAAGAAAAACTCATGGGTCTTTTGGTGGTTATGGAAGCTGGCATAACAGATTGGAACATGAGGAGCCTATACAAATACTAATTAAAAGAAAGCCAGGAAGGTAATACTCAGATCAGAAAATTGGACCTAAGAACAGGAATACTGCCTGAGATAAAAAGAAAAATTACATGATGCCAAATTATAAATTCACTAAGAATACACCAAAAAATATTAAGTGCACATGGACATACAGAACACAAGAAGCAAAAGAGAGTAGAATTGAAAAAATAAAGAAAAATTCAAAGTTATGATTGGTGATTTCAATATTTTTCTTTCTATATCAATAAAACAGTTACACCAAAAGTCAATAAGGAATTAGAAGACCTAAACAACAGGTCAAACAAATTAAACTAATTAATTTTCATAAAACACTCAACCAAAAACAGCATATGTCATTTTACAAGAAAATATGAAACATTCACCAAGATAAATGATATTTTGGACCATAAATCAAATAACATACTTAAAAGAATTAAAGTCATATAAATAAGTTTTCATAACATAATTAAAATAAAAAGATTTCTGAAAAAAAATCTTCTATTTGGAAAACCTTAAAGTCATCCTTTTTTTTTTTTTTTAACTTTCATGGCTGCAGTCAGATTCTGCAGTGATTTTAGAGCCCAGAAAAATAAAGTCTGACACTGTTTCCACTGTTTCTCTTTCTATTTGCCATGAAGTGATGGGACCGGATGCCATGATCTGCGTTTTCTGAATGCTGAGCTTTAAGCCAACTTTTTCACTCTCCTCTTTCACTTTCATCAAGAGACTCTTCAGTTCTTCTTCAATTTCTGCCATAAGGGTGGTGTCATCTGCATATCTGAGGTTATTGATATTTCTCCCGGCAATCTTGATTCCAGCTTGTCCTTCCTCCAGCCCAGCATTTCTCATGATGTACTCTGCATAAGTTAAATAAACAGGGTGATAATATACAGCCTTGACATACTCCTTTTCCTATTTGGAACCAGTCTGTTGTTCCATGCCCAGTTCTAACTGTTGCTTCCTGACATGCATACAGATTTCTCAAGAGGCAGGTCAGGTGGTCTGGTAGTCCCATCTCTTTCAGAATTTACCTCAGTTTATTGTGATCCACACAGTCAAAGGGTTTGGCATAGTCAATAAAGCAGAAATAGATGTTTTTCTGGAACTCTCTTGCTTTTTCAATGATCCAGCAGATGTTGGCAATTTGATCTCTGGTTCCTCTGCCTTTTCTAAAACCAGCTTGAACATCNTAATAGTCAAAAAATGGGAATAACTTGAATATTTGTCAATGAATGGGGAAAGACTGACTGCAAAGAAGCACAGGCACAATTCTGGGAAGAAGTGTAGAAGTCATGTAAGAATGTGAGAGCAAGACCATAAGGAAGGCTGAGCACCAAAGAACTGATGCTTTCAAACTGTCATGCCGGAGAAGACTCTTGAGAGTCCCTTCGACTGCAGGGACATAGATGTGTATAAGAGACAGGAGTGCAATTGTGTGGTAGTTTCAGCATTCTTTGGCATTGCCGTTCTTTGGGATTGGAATGAAAACTGACTTTTCCAGTCCTGTGGCCACTGCTGAGTTTTCCAAATTTGCTGGCATATTGAGTGCAGCACTTTCACAGCATCATCTTTCAGGATTTGAAATAGCTCAACTGGAATTCCATTACCTCCACTAGCTTTGTTCGTAGTGATGTTTTCTAAGGCCCACTTGACTTCACATTCCAGGATGTCTGGCTCTAGGTGAGTGATCATACCATCATGATTATGTGGGTCATGAAGATCTTTTTTGTACAGTTCTTCTGTGTACTCTTGCCACCTCTTCTTAATATCTTCTGCTTCTTTTAGGTCCATACCATTTTTGTTGTTTATTGAGCCCATCTTTGCATGAAATGTTCCCTTGGTATCTCTAATTTTCTTGAGATCTCTAGTCTTTCCCATTCTATTGTTTTCCTCTATTTCTTTGCACTGATCACTCAGCAAGGCTTTCTTATCTCTCCTTGCTATTCTTTGGAACTCTACATGCAAATGGGTATATCTTTCCTTTTCTCCTTTGCTTTTTGCTTCTCTTCTTTTCACAGCTATATGTTAAGGCCTCCTCACACAGCCATTTTGCTTTTTTGCATTTCTTTTTCTTGAGAATGGTCTTGATTCCTATCTCCTATACAATGTTGCAAACCTCCGTCCATAGTTCTTCAGGCACTCTATCAGATCTAGTTGCTTAAATCTATCTCGCACTTCCACTGTATAATCATTAGGGATTTGATTTAGGTCATACTGAATGATCTAGTGGTTTTCCCTATTTTCTTCAATTTAAATCTGGATTTGGCAATTTGGCAATCTGAGCCACAGTCAGCTCCCAGTCTTGTTTTTGCTGACTGTATAGAGCTTCTCCATCTTTGGCTGCAAAGAATATAATCAATTTGACTTAGTTGTTGACCATCTGGTGATGTCCATGTGTAGAGTCTTCTCTTGTGTTTTTGGAAGAGGGTGTTTGCTATGACCAGTGCATTCTCTTGGCAGAACTCTATTTCCTTTGTCCTGCTTCATTCTGTACACCAAGGACAAATTTGCCTTTTAGTCCAGGTGTTTCTTGACTTTCTACTTTTGCATTCCAGTCCTCTATAATGAAAAGGACATCTTTTTGGGGTATTAATTCTAGAAGGTCTTGTAGGTCTTCATAGAACCGTTCAACTTCGGCTTCTTCAGCATTACCGGTTGGGGCATAGACTTGGACTACCATGATATTGAATGGTTTGTCTTGGAAATGAACAGAGATCATTCTGTCCTTTTTGAGACTGCATCCAAGTACTGCATTTCGGACTCCTGTTGACCATCATGGCTACTCCATTTCTTCTAAGGGATTCTTGCCCACAGTAGATATAATGGTCATCTGAGTTAAATGCACCCATTCTACTCCATTTCAGTTTGCTGATTCCTTTAGGATCAGTTCTTCGGTGCTCAGCCCTCTTTATAGTCCAACTCTCACATCCATACATGACCACTGGAAAAACCATAGCCTTGACTAGACGGACCTTTGTTGGCAAAGTAATGTCTCTGCTTTTTAATATGCTGTCTAGGTTGGTCATAATTTTCCTACCAAGGAGTAAGCATCTTTTAATTTCATGGCTGCAATCACCATCTACAGTGATTTTGGAGCCCAAAAATATAAAGTCTGACACTGTTTCCACTGTTTCCCCATCTATTTGCCATGAAGTGATGGGACTGGATTCCATGATCTTCGTTTTCTGAATGTTGAGCGTTAAGCCAATTTTTTCACTCTCCTCTTTCACTTTCATCAAGAGGTTCTTTAGTTCTTCTTCACTTTCTACCATAAGGGTGGTGTCATCTGCATATCTGAGATTATTGATATTTCTCCTGGCAATCTTGATTCCAGCTTGTGCTTCTTCCAGCCCAGTGTTTCTCATGATGTACTCTGCATATAAGTTAAATAATCAGGGTGACAATATACAGCCTTGACGTACTTCTTTTCCTATTTGGAACCAGTCTGTTCCATGTCCAATTCTAACTGTTGCTTCTTGACCTGCATAAAGACTTCACTCTTGTCATAGCCTGTATGCAAATGTTCCTAGCAAATTTATTCAAAATTACCAAAAGTTGGTAGTAAGTTATAGGCATTACTCATAATAGTCAAAAAATGGGAATAACTTGAATATTTGTCAATGAATGGGGAAAGACTGACTGCAAAGAAGCACAGGCACAATTCTGGGAAGAAGTGTAGAAGTCATGTAAGAATGTGAGAGCAAGACCATAAGGAAGGCTGAGCACCAAAGAACTGATGCTTTCAAACTGTCATGCCGGAGAAGACTCTTGAGAGTCCCTTCGACTGCAGGGACATCAAACCAGCCAATCCTAAAGGAAATCAACCCTGAATATTCACTGGAATGACTGATGCTGAAGCGCTAGTACTTTGGCCTTCTGATGGGAAGAGCCAACTCATTAGAAAAGACCCTGATGATTGAGGGCAGGAGGAGAAAGGAGCAACAGAAGATAAGATGGTTGGATGACATCACCAACTCAATGGACAAAGTTTTAGCAAATTCTGGGAGATAGTGAAGGACAGGAAAGCCTGGTGTGCTGCAGTCCATGGGGTTGCAGCAAATCAGACACAACTTAGTGACTGAACAACAACAAATAGGCATGCCTCATTTTACTGCGCTTCACTTTATTGTGGTTTACAGATGCAACATTTTTTACAAATTGAAGGTTGTGGCAACCCTACATTGAATAAGTCTCTTAGTGCCGTTTCTCCAATAGCATTTGCTCTCATTTCTCTGTCACACTGTTATAATTCTTCATATATTTCAAATTTTCTTGTTATTAGTATATCTGTTATGTTGATCTGTGATCTTTGATGTCACTATTGCAACTGTTTGGAGCACCATGTACTGCACCCATGTAAGAGAGCAAAGTTAATAAATGTGCGTGTTCTGACTCCTCCACAGACCTCTGTTTCTTCTATCTTGCTCCCTCTCCTCAGGCCTGTTTGCCAAGACACAACAATCTTAAAGTTAGGCCAATTAATAACCCTACAAAGCCCTATACGTGTTCAAGTGAAAGGAGGAGTCGTATGCTTTCACTTAAAATCAAAAGCCAGAAATGATTAAGCTAAATGAGGGAGACACACAGAGAGCTGACACAGGCCCAAAGCTAAGCCTCTTGCATCAGTTAACCAAGTTACAAAGGCAAAGTTCTAGAAGGAAATTAAAAGTGCTACTCCAGTAAAAGAATGAACGACAGGACAGCAAAACAGCCTTATTGCTGATATGGAGAAAGCTTGAGTGGTCTGCATACAAGATTAAAATGGCCACAACATTCTCTCCAGTGGAAGCCTAATCCAGAGCAAGCCCCAGTGCTCTGCAATTCTGTGAAGGCTGGGAGAGGTGAGGAAGCTGCAGAAGAAAAGTTTGAGGTGAGCAGAGGCTGGTTCATGAAGTTTCAGGAAAGAAGCCACCTTCATAACATATCAGTGCATGGTGAAGCAGCAAGTGCTGATGTAGAAGCTGCAGCAAGTTATCCACAAGATCTAGCTAAGATCAATAATAAACATGGCTACACTAAACAACAGATTTTCAATGTAGACAAAACAGTCTTATACTGGAAGCAGATGCCATCTAGGACTGCCAGTTAGAGAAAAGAAGTCAGTGCTTAGCTTCAAAGCTTCAAAGGACAGGCTGACTTTATCACAGGCTAATGTAGCTGGTGACTTTAAGTTGAAGCCAATGCTCATTTACCATTCTGAAAATCCTAGGGCCCTTAAAAATTATGCTAAATCTACTCTGTCTGTCCTCTATAAACAGAACAACAAAGCCTGCAGAGCAGGACATCTGCTGACAAGATGATTTACTAAACATTTTAAGCCCACTGTTAAGACCTACTGCTCAGAAAAAAAAAGATTCTTTTCAAAATATCACTCCTCACTGATAATACACCTAGTCATCCAAGCTCTCTAGCGGAGATACGTGAGATTCATGTTTTTTTCATGCCTGCTAACAAAACATCCATTTTTCAGCCCACTGATCAAGGAGTCGTTTCAACTTTCAAGTCTTTTATTTTTTAACGAATACAATTTGTAAGGCTATAGCTGTCATGGATAGTGATTCCTCTGCTGGATCTAGACAAAGTAAATTGAAAGCCTTCTGGAAAAGATTCACCATCCTGGATGCCATTAAGAACATTAAGGATTCATGGTAAGAGGTCAAAATATCAACATTAACAGGAATTGGACGAAGTTGATTCCAGTCCTCTTTAATGACGTGGAGGGGTTCAAACCTTCAGTGGAAGAAATAACTGCAGATGTGGTAGAAACAAGAGAACTAGTATTAGAAATGGAACTTAAAAATGTGACTGAATTGATGCAGTTTCATGATAAAACTTTAACCAATGAGGGGTGCCTTCTTATGGATGAGCAAAGGGGTTTCTTGAGATGGAATCTACTGATGGTAAAGATGCTGTGAATATGCAGTGGCAAGGTTTTTAAAGAACTGACTCTAGTTTTGAAATAAGTCCTACTGTGGGTAAAATGCTATCAAATGGCATCACTGCATGCTACACAGAAATTGTTTGTGAAAGCAAAAGCCTACTGATGCAGCAAACTTCATTTATGTCTTAAGAAATTGCCACAGCCACCCCAATCTTCAGCAACCACCATTCTGATCAGTCAGCAACCTCAAGGCATGGGCTTCCCTGATGGCTCAGGGGTAAAGAATCTGCCTGCCAAAGCAGGGGACATGGGTTCAGTCCCTGATCCGGAAAGATGCCACAAGCCATACAGAGAAAACTAAGCCTGTGAACCACCAGTATTGAGCCTGTGCTCTAGAGTCCACGAACTAAAACTACGGAACCCATGTGCCGTAACCACTGAAGCCAACACACTTAGTGCCCATGCTCCACAAAAAGAAAAGCCACTACAATGAGAAGTCTATGTAACACAACTAGAGAGTAGCCCCTACTCTCCCAAACTAGAGAAAAGCCCATGCAGCAGCAAAGATTCAGCACACCCCCAAATACACAAATAAATAAAACTACTCCTTAAAAAATAATTGAGGCATGACCCTCCACCAGCAAAAAGATTAAGACTTGCTGAACACTCATGTGATGGTTAATATTCTTCAGTGGTAAAGTATTATTTCATTAAATTAATTTTTAAAGATATAATGCTATTTCACACTTAACAGACTATAGTATAGTATAAACAACTTTTATATGCACTAGAAAACCAAAAAATTCACATGACTCTACTGTGGCATTCACTTTATTGTGACAGTCTGGAACTGAATGTGCAATAATATCTCCAAGGTATGCTTGCATGTTGATAGTGATGGCATTTGTAAAAACTCAAAGAACTATGTAGTAAAAATGGTGAATACCTCACTATTTTTATTGAGGTATACCTCAGTAAGCCTGAATTTAAGAAAAACTAGTGAGAAGTAATTTTTTGTTGTTTAGTAGCTAAGTTGTGTCTGACTCTCTTGCAACCTCATGGACTGTAGCCTACCAGGCTCCTCTGTCCATGGGATTTCCCAGGCAAGAATACTGGAGTGGATTGCCATGTCCTCCTCCTGGGGATCTTACTAACCTAGGGTTAGAACCCATGTTTCCTGCATTGGAGGCAGATTCTTTACCACTGAGGCACCTGGGAAGCCCAAAGAAGTAATACTGAATAAAAAAAATTAATTCTAAAAAATAGGAGAGAAAGAAAAAAGAAAGAATAGATGAGATAAATTAAAAGCTTAAGTCAATTATGTGAGTAATTATATGAAGTACAAGTAGATTAAACACTTCAATTAAATGGCAGATTTCCAGACTAGATTTAAAAAAAAACTCGTGTGTGTTGTTACACTTTACATACAAGTACACAGATTGAAAGCAAAATAATGAAAATATATATCATACAAACTGTAATGTAAAGGAAGCTTGTGTGGTTACACTAATATCAGACAAGGTAAACTTCAAGGCAAGAAGTACACTAGAGATATAGGGTAGCATTTCCTAAAGATAAAAGCATCAATTCAACAGAAATACACAGAAATCCTGACTTTTTACATCCAAAACAACATAGTTTCAAACATGGTAAGAAAACAAAAAAAGGAGAAATAGACATAAGCCCTATCTTAGTTTAATATACCCTTCTCTGGTATGTTAGATTAAAAAAAAAAAGAAATTATATAAGTTATATAGTTCTTTGAACAAAATTACCAATTTATTCAACTTTATACACTAAGCATAAAAATTGTGTGCCACATTCTGGCCACCCACCTGTGCCAGGGACACAGCAGAAGTAGCTAACTGTCTAGCCAGGCAGCAGGGGCAGCAGGAGCTGCTAGGCGGAGAGACCGGTTTTCTCAGTTGGAGCTTCTCACCTCTGTGCCTGGAAGGAGTTTCAGGCATGAGGACAGAGTGGTCATCCACAGCCACTAGTTCAGCCCGGGGCTCCGAGGGCTCCCCACATCTATGTCAATATTTCTATATGACGCCCCCACAGCTATGCCATACATCATTACGTCTGTGATTTGGAAGTCCTCGCAGCCACGTCAGACGTTACTGCGCCTGATTCGGGTGCCCGCATAGCTACATCACTCATCACTACTTCTGATATGGGAGTCCCCACAGCCACGTCAGACCTCACTACATCTGTGATACTGGCATTCCCACAGCTACATCAGACGTCACTACGTCTGTGATACTGACGTCCCCGAAGCTACGTTATACGTTGCTACGTCAAACATCACTGCGTCTGTGATTCGGGTGCCCCCACAGCCACGTCACTACATCTGATATGCACTCCCCAACGGTTACGTCATGCGTCACTTCGTCTGTGATTCCGTTGTCCCCGCAGCTACGTCACATGTCAGTGTGTCTGTGATTCGGGCATCCCCACCGCTACGTCATACATCAGTACGTCTGTGATTTGGGTGTCCCCACAGCTACNCCCCAACGGTTACGTCATGCGTCACTTCGTCTGTGATTCCGTTGTCCCCGCAGCTACGTCACATGTCAGTGTGTCTGTGATTCGGGCATCCCCACCGCTACGTCATACATCAGTACGTCTGTGATTTGGGTGTCCCCACAGCTACCTTATAGGTCTATGTTAGAGGTGTCAGGGGGTAATAAGGCTGCTTATAATCATCACCGAGAACTGCCTCCTGGGTCCCTCTGAACCACTGCTACATGTGCTGTTCATGTGTTGCTCAGGGCTGTGGGGCTGGCCGAGCTCCAGGACCAGCCAGCCTTTAAGGTGGGACTCAATTTAGCTGCAAAGTGGGACATGTGGGGGCAACAAACTTGGTCTCCAGCTCCGCCCCTCAGCAGGCGCCCCAGGCCTTTCCTAGCCTCTGGTTATTCCTGCCTCTCGTGCCATTTGGTTTCTACTCAGCTGCCTCATCACTTTGGGACTTCCTGTCCTTGGGGGTCTTGCTTCCCAGGCCTGATGCCAAGGATCTTGGGCTCTGTTTCTCCTACCCAGAGCCCTGGGTGCCATCTGCCCCCAGTGGCTCTGGCTCCTTAGAGCTATAGGATCTGCTGACCAAATCTCACTAATGGATCTTTCTGGTCATTCCCGTTTAGCTTCAGTCCAGCAGTGGTATGGTCTTGTTGGTCATGGAATCTGGAAGTAATTAAGTTTTTATTAGAAATGATAGGGACAAAAATATCACATATATGGAATCTAAAAATGCGATACAAATGAACTTACAAAATAGAGTCAGACATAGAAAACAAACTTACAGTTACCAAAGGGGAAATGGCAAGATCATGGGGTATAGATAAATTAGAAGTTTGGGATTAAACAGATATACATTACCAAATAAAAAATAGAAACAAATAGGTCCTACTGTACAGCACAGGGAAATATGTTCAGTTCAGTTCAGTTCAGTTCAGTCGCTCAGTCGTGTCCAACTCTTTGCGACCCCATGAATCACAGCACGCCAGGCCTCCCTATCCATCACCATCTCCCGGAGTTCACTCAGACTCACGTCCATCGAGTCTGTGATGCTATCCAGCCATCTAATCCTCAGTCGTCCCCTTCTCCTCCTGCCCCCAATCCCTCCCATCATCAGAGTCTTTTCCAATGAGTCAACTCTTCACATGAGATGGCCAAAGTACTGGAGTTTCAGCTTTAGCATCATTCCTTCCAAAGAAATCCCAGGGTTGATCTCCTTCAGAATGGACTGGTTGGATCTCCTTGCAGTCCAA
>SJYX01009142.1:50667-67221 GCA_006410675.1 Oreotragus oreotragus | reverse complement strand
CGGCGGCGGCGGCGGCTTGGGGAGTGGCGTGGAGCCGAGCCTGGGGCTGCAGCCGCAGCGCGGGGCCCCCGGAGTAGAAAGCCCCGCGGGCAAGAAAGGAAAGGCCGGGCCGTCAGGTCCCTGAGCAACCGTTCTCCTTGAATTTGGGGGAGCCTCGCCCCCACCCCACCTCATCTTCAGACGCCCCCTCCTCATCCACCACCCTCCTCCAAGCCCTGGCCGCTGACGGGAGGCGGTGGCGGCGGCGGCGGGGGGCTGAGGGGAGCCGCCATGCCTCTCCCGCGGTGAAGCGCCCCGGCCGTAAGGAGCCGCTCGGTCTCCCCGGTGATGTCCCCCAGGCGGCAGGCGAAAGCGACTCACTCGAGCCCTGGGGTAAAGGCCTAGCTTATCCAGCTTCCTTCCTCCTCCTCCTCCTCCTCTTCCCCTCCCCGTTCCTCTCCCCCTTCGTCCACCCCTCCCCGTCTCTTCCCTCACCCTTCCCCGCGCCCCCATCTTCCCTCCCTCCCTCCCACCCCTCCAGCAGCGATGGCAGAGGAACAACAACAGCCGCCACCACAGCAGCCTGATGCCCATCAGCAGCTTCCCCCCAGCGCCCCCAACTCGGGGGTAGCTCTGCCAGCCCTTGTGCCCGGGCTGCCAGGGACAGAGGCCAGCGCGCTGCAACACAGGATCAAGAACTCCATCTGGTAAGAGGATCCTCCATCGCTGGGGTAGAAAAGCCCAGGCACATTTCTGCTGCAAAGAGGGTGGGGGGCGGCGGGCTGGGGAGCGGAGGAGGAGGCTGATAACATTCATTGAATGTGGGTCTCCGAAGTCGGGTGCGTATTTATAGGATCTCTGGAGGTGTGGGGACTTTGCATCAGTCCCTGGGCTCCTGAGCCAGAAAATGCTTTTACCCCCTCCTCAATTGCAAGTGCAGTTGAATAAGTCATATGTGTTTTTCACTTATGTGTAAGAGGAATATGGGTCGAAATTAAGTCATGTTGCATGATGATAGCATGAATTTGGGACTGAGAAATGTGAAATGTGTTTACTTCTTTTTGCAGTCATACTGGGAGGAAGCAGTGTATTGTGAATTTTCACCAAACAGACATTGTGCATAAGACTATTAATATGCAGCACAAAACCTAATGTGTCTCTTTCTTTCAGTTGGCTTAGCTGCTGTTTCTGGATGTTTTTGCCTTCTTTATTCTGAGATTAAATTTCTCTTCCAGGGACCTTAATCTTTTTGCATTGATTGTGAAGAAAGGGTTTCTGTAGTATGAGACATTTTAAGGTGGTAGTTTACACTGTAAAGTGATTTTCTAATTATAAAGGATGCTTTAATTTAAAATAAATGTGTTGCCATTTCGTGTCTTTTTTTAGAAACCTTGGATGAAATATCCTTTGCCATTCTTGTACTTTCTTGTATAAGAATTTGCAATATTTCAACATTAGATTAAACTCTGAAAGACTGGTGGCAGTCTTTTAATAATTAAATACACTGAGTTCAGTCTATCCTCTGTTAGAGTCATTGGAAATATTCTTTAAACATGAACTTGCATTATTTTTGTAGGATTCTTCATTAACTGACATGTTATAAAAAGTGTAGTGCTATTTTTTAAATGGAAAGCATTATTTGGAGTTTGGTCTAAGACTGCTTTTAATAGATGATTAAAAATAGAATTAAATGTGTTTTTAAAAGCTCTGATTTTATGAAATCTTACATGTTCATCATTGAATATGATTACTGAAATACCAAATCTCCTTACTTTTTATATTGTAATTAAAAAATAAATGTATCATAAGACAACTGGCATTGTAGTACAGTATTTACACATTTAAAAACAGTGGCAATTTTTAAATGCACAATTAAGATTTGTTATATAGTAATTTTCATTAATTTCTTGGCACACATCCATATTGTCATGATGCTAATATGAAGTAGGTCAGTGCAGGCTTTAATAGTTTGATACTGCACAGTATTTGGCAGCTGAGTATCTTGCTTTCAGTTTTCATTTTTAAATGAAGTTTAAATATTTTTAAAAGAATGTTTTAAGGTTGACGATAGTCATATTGTCGCAATTTGAATAGGTCAGATAAATAGGATTGTATGTGTGTGTGTGTGTGAGAGAGAGAGAGAAGGGTTTATTCTTCAGTGGATGCCCTCACCCCCTTTTCAGAGCTATAATTTAAAGGAAGAGATACTCAATATCCTAATTATCATCAAGGTTTTCAGAAACCAGGTTTCTTCCCCCTAACTTAATGTTACCGGCGTCTCTGAAGTCTGAATTGAGCACTTTGGTTTTTACATTCAGGTAAGGGACATTCAAGTTAAAGGACTAAAATATTTAAAAAAGGCAAATTTTGAAAGTTGAATTAATAATTATGTTTTAATTTATTGTGAGAGCAATAGGGGAAAGGAGAGTTCACCTTATATTTTTAAAGTATGAGTAAGTTGTATAGGCAGCAGGCTGAAGTGTTTGAATAACAATGTAGTGGAGTGCTCTTTTGGTAAATCATGTGATTTAATTGTTCTTTAATTGATCATTTATATTTACACATCTATTACAACTTAACTGCGCTGATTTTAATGTGAGGAAAACTTCTAAAGTACAGTGTACTTCAGTTTTTGGTGCTTTGAAAAAACAAAATGACAACAAACAGCTTCATCCCCAAATGTACAATTTTATAACTTCATTTTAAAATTGTACTGGCACACTAGCATTTAATATTCAGCTTTAGAAATCCTATTTGCAAAATTATTTATTTATATTTAAAACTTTAAACATTCATGGATCATAAACAGTGTTAGTGGGTATATTTATGTATAGCCTCATAGCCCCTCCTCCCCAACACTGGATGTATGTTATTAAGTGACTATATAAAATAAAGACATTGCAATGTGAAAGCTCTTTTACTCCCATCTCCTCCTAAGAAATAGTATGTGTATGTGTATATGTATAAAATTAAAAATACTTAATAGATAAGATTGCAGTTATTTAGATTTCTCATTTCACATTTATTGAAGCAACAGTATCTTTTTACCAATTATTTTGTCACTTGATAATGTTCTGAAAGATTATCAGTTTTGGACTATGTCCTATATCAACCTTTGGTATCATTACTAATGAGACTTTAAAATTACATTATACAGAAGTGTGGTACTTAATAATTATCAAATGGGCTTTGCATTTAGGTTGATCATAGTTTCTAAATTATTGGACTTCATGTCACAAACAAGTCTGAACTTGTCCTCATATTTTACAATACATAGTATGTAATGTAGGCCTTTAGCTAGACAGTGAATTATTTATTATCTGTTCATAATTAATCTATTCTATTCATTAAAGTAAAATACTATTAGATGAAAGTATGTCCATGGTTATTTCAAGCATTAAATGAGTGTTTGGAAAAAATATTAAGTATTCAGAGTTGAAATCATGATGTTAATGATTTAACATCAGGAGCCATATTTCTTAAGATTTGGAAATACGTGTTTTTCAAGATAGTTATACAAAATAAAGTTAGTAACTTGTTAGTGTTGTAATATTTGTATAATATATTTATGAGTACCTTCTGCTTAAGTCCAAGGTAATGAGCATGCACCTTTCTTGATCTCATTCCCACTCCATAGACAAAGATCCAAGTCACTTCCCTTACATAGCTCACTTGAGAGTTATTTTCAGAGGTATGTTTTAATACTGAATAGGCTATACAATTGTTTTTTATTTTGTAAATAATAGAAAATAATTCTGTTATAAACTTTTCATTAAAAAAGGTAAGCTAGTAACATGGCATTTTTTTTTCCTAAATAAAGACTCATACTGGCAACCTAACACAAAGCCACAGTCTGACCTCACTGTACACTTTAACTTACATTGCACTCCTCTTTGGTTACCAAAGTTTTTCCTTCCTCTTATCTACCAGTGTCTTCCTAGTTTTTTTTTTTGTATTTTAGACCAAAAAACCCTGTGATTTTTCTTTCCCTATAAAAAGTAGTTTTTCTTGAAACCCTGATAGAATAAAATTACTGTGGAAAAATTGCATTTGAAATCTCTCCTGCCTGTTTGTGATTAGTTATATTTAAGAATAATCATACCTGCATGGTTGAGAGTGATTAACATATTTGAAATTAGATGGTATCATAGATGACAAACCTTTACCTATAAATTCAAAAGAAAGCCTGATGTTCCATTGTAGAAAATGTTCTAATACTGTATTTACCCAACAAATTCAGGAATTCTTAAAAGTATTACTTATTATCCATTATTATTTTTATTTATATACCTCTGTTTGCAAGTAAGACCTATAAACCAAAAGCAATCCTATATGATGTGTTATTCTACTCACTTTTGGAAGGAGATAAATTGAGTGACAGGGAAGCTATAGGATTCCTCTGATTTTGTTATCAGATGCTAGAAGTGGTACTGTGGCTATAGTTCCTTGTCTTTATTTAATCGTGTAAATCATACAGAGGTCTGAATCTGGTACATTTTGGATTTAGAATTGAAACCCAAATTGAACAGCTTATTTCTTAGTTGCAGTAAGCAAAGTATGGCAATCCATAAGTTTTTCAGCAAAGTGTGGCGATCCATAAGTTTTCTTTGTAGTGCCATATTTGTCCTGTTTTCTGTCCCTGTGAAAGAACTCAGTAGTTCAGTTTTGTCCTTGGTTCTGGTTTAGGCAATTTTTAGCTGTCTAAGAAATAGTTATTGTTTCTTCAACTACAGTGGAAAACATTTACTATAAAGCTCATGACTTTAGAGTTTAACCATAAGCCTAGGATTTTCATTTTGCTTTAAAATTAGAGACTGACTAGCAGTAAATCATCTGGCCTTTAAATATTTTGAGTAGTTGTTTGACATGCTACCTGCCCTGAGTTCAGTCTGTCTTCCATACCCACACCAAAAATTTACAGTTCTTTTGGCTTGTCTATATTGAGGCCAGCTGTGATGGTGCATCCTAGCACTGTTTCTGGTTCCATAAAGAAGGCAGTTCCTTGCTCTCCTCTATAATCTAAAACCGATGAAAATGTCTTTCTCTGTTATTCAGAAAGCAAGTTAAGCAGTTTCAAGCCCCTCAACTTTACGGCCTTATTTAACTTAGGTAATGGATAAATGCGTGTATAAATAATTGACCAATTTGCTCTCCCCAGTGAGAGGTGTCTTGAATGATGTAATGTACAGAACTGATTTGGTTTCTGTCTCACTATTAGTTTTTGGTATTATTGAGGGAAATGAACTTCACAGTGGTAGGAAAGACAGTAGTATAGCTTATTGTTGTTAAAGATGTTTTGAAGAAAAGCTTAGGTTAAATCACTTTATATTAGAAAAATGTTACACATGAAAATTATACAAATGAAAATAATTAAAATGAGCATTGTCATTCACTTAAATTTGAACAAGAACAGTGTGTTAAGTGCTCACCCGAGTACCTGCTGTATATAAAGTAGTATGCTAGAGACTGGCATTTGAGGAATGCCCATTCACTTGTAATATTAACCTTGTAATGTTAACCTAAGCAATAATGTGTACCAAAGCCCCTCTTTTATTCAGTTCGGGGCCAGGGAATGAGATGACAAGTGCTAAAGCATGGGAAAAGTAGACTCCTTAGTTTCCTTGTGGATAAAATGCAAAATTTATACCAGATGACCTTGCAAGTTCCTTTAGCTTAAATTTCTATGACTCTGTTACAAAATTAATATTGACAGCAATAGAAAGTATACCGTAAGTACAGAGAAAGACTAACATTTAACTAATCAGCAGTCAGCAGAACATTTTCGCTGGACAAATTACTAGGTCTTGCTGGTGATTCCTTGGGTGCTAGCCCATGAGGACTACCTGAAGGTATAATTCACTTGTTACCTTATGCAAGACTTCTCTTACGTGAGATTCAGTCTGCAAATATTTATTGAGCCTATATTACATTTAAGGTATTCTAAGAGCTGTTGTTAATTATGCAGAACTATGTAAGACTATGTAGTACTCCCTGTTGTTGGGACGTTTACTAGTTGTTGGTTAAGAGATTGCACTAGGAGGTTGTTTGTGTGATTGTTTTATTTATAAAGAGGTGCTCAATACTTATAAGCACCTCATAGGAACTTTTTTCCTGTAGTAATATTTTAAGGCAGTGGTGAGTGTTAATAAGCTGTGTATTCTCTTCAGAATAGTTGAGTGTTGAGTTGAGCTTCACAGCTTTATTCATCAAGGCTGGACATTTTAATTCATAGTTGTGACTGAGTGTTGTTTATAATTACTATAAAGTAGAAGACAATAAGATACTCTGGCCAAACTAGACCACTTTGTCCAGTGCCTCCTTTTGGTCTTTTTAGTTGCTTTCTCACCTGCTTCCTTGAGAGTTCTGAGAGTTCAGGTTAAAGACGAGCGGTACGGACCAATAGGAGGAAGACTTCCAGTCCTGGGCAGAATATTAAACAAGGAACAGTAAGCCTTAATGCACTCGATTGCTGACTCTGAGATTAACATAGTTAACACTTAACCTTATCCTACATGAATACAAACTTTAAAACATGATTTTATTCCTCTTTCTTGAGACATTCACTTTTTTCTGTTTTGTGGACTGTATACTTCCTATATGTAAGAGGAAATAGAGAACAATGAGGTTTGCCTAATTATGCACCTCTATCAGGCATCTATTACAGGAGCTCCTGTATATATTAGAAGAATGTGTGGGAGGTAAGCTTTTATATCTTAGAACAAACAGAAAACATCCAGATATAGTCCTTGCTTGCTATTTGCACGCTATTTGGTTTCTTGATTCAGAGAGTGAGAGGTCAGAGTGACAGATTCCAATCTGTTATGTTTTGGAATTTGGGGAAGCAAAAGCCCATATGCTGTGAAATACCATCTCCTTCAAATAGCTTTATCTTGAAAAAAAATTACCCAAACCCATTCCTGGTCTGGATTTGAATAGGAAGGGTTCAGATAGCAAAAGATACCTTTACACTCATTGTGACACAAGATTCAAATTGACTGGAACTTGCAAATGCTACAAGTCTGATTGATGAGTGATGCTTACCAAAAGCATGGGAATAGGAAGTGATGGTACATATGCCTATAGTTACCACCCCTTTTCTTTCTGAAATCTGTGATTTTTAGAATTTGAGCTCGATTATAGGTAAAGCATCAGGACTATTGGTTATCTTGGAAGGTGATCCCTAGAGCTTTATAGGACGGTTGCCAGCTTTGATGTCTGATTTTAAGATACCTTAAGCATGGAGAACACTTGGGTTTGTGTTTTTGATCTTTTCTTGTCATTTTATTTTTCTGTGACTTGCCTAGTTTGATCATCTTGTAACTGCCAGGTGGCTTCAAGATGGGAGCGGGGAATTACTATATTAAGTGGCTACTTCAGTTTGTATTATCCATAACTCTTATCTTTGCTTTTATTGTCTTGTTTCTCTGCTTAGGTCTGTGCAGGTTTTTTTTACCTGCTATCTTAAAAACCCATTTTGTTTTTCTGATGACGCATTTTAACTTTAAGATCTAACTCATGTGCCTCTGCTTCCATGAAATTTCTCCCTGCTTCTGAGGAACAATCATCTAAGGTGTATAAATTAATTTTTTTCATTAATTTAGACTGGCCTTACCTGAGATAAATCCATTTTAGTGACGTTTTAACTGAATTTAAATAAAATATTCTCATTTTCCAATATGTAAAGTTTATAAGAATTCAGAGACTGGATATACCTGAAACAGAGCAACCACTGCATAATAAGTAGTTTACAATGTCACAGTAAAATACTATTTGTATATGGAATAGCCAAGAACTTGCTGTTGTTTTGCAATATACATAATATTTTAAAAATGTAACTGGATAAGGATGTCACTTCAGTGATATCTTGCTTGCAACAAAGCTGGTGCTTCTGGGAGGTTGGGAAACGTATTAGAACAAGGTGCTTCAGTTAAACGTAAGTGAATACTTCCTTACTTTGATTGCATTCATTAGATTTATTAATTTGCATTTGTATAAAAGCAGTCTATGATCAAAAAATTAACTGTCAGATTATTAAATGCATGATCCCTTTTTCTAAAGCAGAAGATATTAGCAAGCATTGTTTGGGCAAATTCTGTACACACGAGTTTCAAAAAAGTGAGAAAATCAATGCCTTTCCTATGTTTACATAATGAATTCAATGCCCATTTATTTTAATGTCTAGTACATACTGCCATAAGTAAGTAAGTGTTAGTCACTCAGTCGTGTCCAAATCTTTGCGACCCCAGGCTGTTCTGTCCATGGATTTTCCAGGCAAGAATACTAGAGTGAGTTGCTATACCTTTCTCAAGGGGATCTTCCCGACCTAGGGATTGAACCTGGGTCTGTTGTATGGCAGGCAGATTCTTTACTGTCTTAAGTCACCAGGGAAGCCCACATACAGGCCTAAGAAGATTAAAAAGATTAAAAAGCAGTAAGACACTAACTCTGCCTCACATTCACCCTCTGCGTGTAGTCGTATGCAACAGAATTGAATTTAATAAAGGTTAGATTTTGCAGTGATGATGTAATCGATGGTATAAACAAATACAGAATTTAGATGAATGAGAGATTCAGTGAGGACATAATAGTTTTATTGGCAAAATGCAGGATCATGGCCTTAACAAAATCAAAGGATTGGCTTCTGATCCAAATACATTTAACAGTTTGCTTACTCAGTTCAGTTCAGTCGCTCAGTCGTGTCCGACTCTTTGCGACCCAATGAATTGCAGCACCCCAGGCCTCCCTGTCCGTCACCAACTCCTGGAGTCTACCCAAATTCGTTGGTGCTTCTGGGAGGTTGGGAAACGTATTAGAACAAGGTGCTTCAGTTAAACGTAAGTGAATACTTCCTTACTTTGATTGCATTCATTAGATTTATTAATTTGCATTTGTATAAAAGCAGTCTATGATCAAAAAATTAACTGTCAGATTATTAAATGCATGATCCCTTTTTCTAAAGCAGAAGATATTAGCAAGCATTGTTTGGGCAAATTCTGTACACACGAGTTTCAAAAAAGTGAGAAAATCAATGCCTTTCCTATGTTTACATAATGAATTCAATGCCCATTTATTTTAATGTCTAGTACATACTGCCATAAGTAAGTAAGTGTTAGTCACTCAGTCGTGTCCAAATCTTTGCGACCCCAGTCTGTTCTGTCCATGGATTTTCCAGGCAAGAATACTAGAGTGAGTTGCTATACCTTTCTCAAGGGGATCTTCCCGACCTAGGGATTGAACCTGGGTCTGTTGTATGGCAGGCAGATTCTTTACTGTCTTAAGTCACCAGGGAAGCCCACATACAGGCCTAAGAAGATTAAAAAGATTAAAAAGCAGTAAGACACTAACTCTGCCTCACATTCACCCTCTGCGTGTAGTCGTATGCAACAGAATTGAATTTAATAAAGGTTAGATTTTGCAGTGATGATGTAATCGATGGTATAAACAAATACAGAATTTAGATGAATGAGAGATTCAGTGAGGACATAATAGTTTTATTGGCAAAATGCAGGATCATGGCCTTAACAAAATCAAAGGATTGGCTTCTGATCCAAATACATTTAACAGTTTGCTTACTCAGTTCAGTTCAGTCGCTCAGTCGTGTCCGACTCTTTGCGACCCAATGAATTGCAGCACCCCAGGCCTCCCTGTCCGTCACCAACTCCTGGAGTCTACCCAAATTCGTGTCCATTGAGTCAGTGATGCCATCCAACCATCTCATCCTCTGTTGTCCTCTTCTCCTCCTGCCCTCAATCTTTCCCAGCATCAGGGTCTTTTCAAATGAGTCAGCTCTTCTCATCAGGTGGCCAAAGTATTGGAGTTTCAGCTTCAAAATCAGCCCTTCCAATGAACACTCAGGACTGATCTCCTTTAGGATGGACTAGTTGAATCTCCTTGCAGTCCAAGGGACTCTCAAGAGTCTTCACCAACACCACAGTTCAAAAGCATCCATTCTTTGGCACTCGGCTTTCTTTATAGTCCAACTCTCATATCCATACATGACCACTGGAAAGACCATAGCCTTGACTAGACGGACCTTTGTTGACAGAGTAATGTCTCTGCTTTTGAATATGCTGTCTAGGTTGGTCATAACTTTCCTTCCAAGGAGTAAGCGTTTTTTAATTTCATGGCTGCAGTCACCATCTGTAGTGATTTTGGAGCCCCCCAAAACAAAGATGTTTTTCTGGAACTCTCTTGCTTTTTCCATGATCCAGCAGATGTTGGCAATTTGATCTCTGGTTCCTCTGCCATTTCAAAACCAGCTTGAACATCTGGAAGTTCACGGTTCAAATGCTGTTGGAGCCTCGCTTGGAGAATTTTGAGCATTACTTTCCTAGCTTGTGAGATGAGTGCAATTGTGCAGTAGTTTGAGCATTCTTTGGCATTGCCTTTCTTTGGGATTAGAATGAAAACTGACCTTTTCCAGTTCTGTGGCCACTGCTGAGTTTTCCAAATTTGCTGGCATGTTGAGTGCAACACTTCCACAGCATCATCTTTCAGGATTTGAAATAGCTCAACTGGAATTCCATCATTTCCACTAGCTTTGTTTGTAGTGATGCTTCCTAAGGCCCACTTGACTTCACATTCCAGGATATCTGGCTCCAGGTGAGTGATCACACCATTGTGATTATCTGGATCGTGAAGATCTTTTTTGTACAGTTCTTCTGTGTATTCTTGCCATTTTGCTTACTGAGAGATCTTTATTCCCACTCTCAGGAATTAATTGATGATAGTAAGCCTTGCCAGAAATGAGACTAATTAGAGGAGAACAGTTTAGGACAAAATTTGCTTGACTGAAGAGTGGGGTTTTCACCCGTCACAATCCTCTCATCTAAATTTTAACACACAAAGGTAGAAGCAATAATATAAAGTAATAATAAAGAAGAAAACAATGAAGGTGGGTGAAGCTGGGCCAGGGGACCAGAACTGTTCTGATAGCAGTCTTGGCAAGGAACTGTGTATCCTGAATTGACTCAGTGAATGATGCTGCTTCATGAAGAGGATTAGAATATTTAATGTGGGGTCCCTCATGTATCTCATTCAGCCCATATCTTGGCTCCTATATCTTGACACCTATATCTATGTACTTTCTATTATTGAAGGCAGTTTGCTTTCCCCTTTGGATTCATGTGTGTCCATATATTTAGGGAATTTGTTTTTTAACACATACCCCTTTTCTGTCAGCATCATCAAACTGTTCTTTTCCACAGGCTGCTTTTTCTGTGACTTTATACATGGTTAGGACTTCCTTAAGTCAGCAGAAAGCAACCTTGGAGGTTTTGCAGTAAATCAAACAGTTGATCTCTGAAAAACCTAAGGAGCTCATTTGTAGTTGTAAGAAAAAAGTCATTAGGTAAATGAAGAATGTAAATGCTCATTTTAAAGAAAGAATAACATAAACTATTAACAGATATTCAGAAATCTTTACTTGCAATGATGACCACAAATATAGCAGAAAAGTACTGATTCTCTGACTACTAAGAGAGGATTTGAGAAATATAGTAATCATTGCTAGCCAGTCTTACTATTTCCTTATCCCTTTACCTTCCTCTGGTCCCTTAAATACTCCATTGTATGATATGCAAGCCCACTCAGATTTTTGGTGGGTTAAGTTTGAACATATATTTTAAATGCGTTAACTGTGCCTACACTTAGGTGATGGAACAATGTGTGATTTTTCCCCCCTCTGCTTTGTTATTTTCTCCAAATTTTTAAAAATGAGCAAATATTTTTAGTTTGAAAAAATATCCAAAGAAATAAATTAATGCCCTTTGTCTACCCTGCTGTTGCCTCTTGCTGCTATCTTTCCTTCAGATCTTTTCTCTGTTTTACCCTTTTTAATTCCTGCAGTCTGGCTTCCTGCTCTCCTTGCCAATTCAGTGACCTTTATTTGAGTCTTTATTTTTCATTTTGTCTATAACTTTTATTAAGATTGTTTCATACTTGGGAAATTTTCATTATTCATTTTTGAGAGTCACCTTTGGATCAGCTATTCAGAGGCCAGGCATTAGGGATTCCATGAGCAAGGATATAGGATCTCTGATTTGGGGACATTACTTGTTCTGATTAATATTTTATCTTTTCTGTGTATTTCCTCTAGATGCTTATTAATTATGAATATCCAAACACTTATTTCTCAGCCATGCATTCTTTTTTTCTTCTTATGTCTTTGCTAAAGTCAAGAAATAGGCTGATAAGACAGCTCTAACCACATCTACTCATTTATTCGCCAGAGTACAGGTTGCCCCCAGTGTCATCTTAAACTTGGCCTTTTCACGCTAACCCTTCTTCTGTGCTATGATACCTTGCCACTTCAATTTGCTTTCCTTTCCAGTTACTCTAGTCCTTTGGTAGCAGATATCACTGTTCCTTCATTCTGTCAGGCTAGCAATATTGGTTTCATATTTGATTTTGCTCTCTTATCCCTTACCCAGAATTTTAACATATTGCCAAGTTTGCCTTGTCACTTAAGTTTTTACCTGTCTTCCCATTTCTACTGCCGGGACCATAGCTAAGTGCTTTACCATCTCATTCCTGGATTATTACAGCAGCAAAATAGCTGTTCTCTTCCCCTGGCCTTTCCCCCCAACTCAAGTATGCTATGTATTGCTGCCAAACTAAGTCTGAAACATCTTTTTTCATGTAGTCCCCTTCTAAAACCTATAGTAATTTCATCTTGCCTGCTGTATCATGTCTGAGTGTTTGTCAGGTTTCAAAGGCCTGTGTAGGGACTTCTCTGGTGGTTCAGTGGTTAAGAATCCACCTTCCATTGCAGAGGACGTAGGTTTGATCCCTAGTCAAGGAACTAACATCCCACATGCCTTGGGGCAACTAAGCCCATGCACTTCAACTGCTGAGCCTGAGCACCAGAACTAGAGAGAAGCAAGCGTGCTGCAAGAGAGATTGCATGTGCTGCAACTAAGGCTCAATTCAGCCAAATAAGTAAATATTAAAAAAAAAAAAAGCCTGTGTAATCTAGTCCTGTACAATCCATCCAACACTGTTCCTTACTGTTTGCAAGCATTTGATCCATTTCAGTGCAGGAGGCACTTTTCTATTTGCCTTATATCTTGTGGTCCTGCTTTGTATCTTTTCTAGAATCTCTACTGCCCTGTGTCCAAATCCTGCTTAATCACATTTCAACTAGCTTGAAGTCATATCTCAAGTCATTGTATTATTCATCATTCTTTACTCTAGTCCACATATGCTTTTTCTGGACCTCATTTCATATATTGAGGTCTGTACAATTTAGCAGTCAGTGCTAATTTTTTCCTATGCTGTTTATTATTATTATCAGTTTCCTATTTCATTTTTTTAAAATTATTATTATTATAGGTCTTCTTGCCTTGTGTGGGCTTTCTCTAGTTGTGGTGTGTGGGTTTCTCTTGTTGCAGTGTATGGGTTTAGTTGCCCTGTAGTGTGTGGACTATTAGCTCCCAGACCAGGGATTAAACCCACATCCCCTGCATTGGATACTGAATTATTAACCACGAGACCACCAAGGGAGTCTCGCCTGTGCTGTTTAATAAAGAACAAGTTCTTTGAAGCTAAGGGCAACATCTTTTGCATCTTTTTATTTCTCGTGTGACAATAGATACTATTGCCTACCATTTTGTTTACTATATTCTTAAAGATAATTTATTTTTTATACATATTAATGTTTCTGCATTTGATATATTTAATGTCTTAATTTTCATCCCAAACAAGTTACTAAACTCATGCTGCGTTTTATATAATAGAGGCATTATATCAGTTGCACCTCAGTGAGAAGCCTGCACACCACAACTAGACAGCAGCTTCTGCTCACCACAACTGAAGAAAAGCCTGAGCAGCAGTGGAGACAGCACAGCCAAAAATAAATAGATAAAATTACTGAACAGAAAATACTGAGCAGGTAACTACTACATAGTTAAGTAGCCTTTCATGAATCAGTGTACAGTGCTACACTGACCCTGAACAACTTGGGTAAGAACTGGGCAGGTCTACATTTATGTGGAATTTTTTCAATAAATACATGATGTGGTACTACACCCAATGGTTGGTTGAATCCGTGGATGTAGAAGCACAGATACTTAGGGTGACTGTGTAAAGTTTTACTCAGGTTTTTGATTGCATGGGGGTAGGCATCCTTGACCTATATTGTTCAGAGGTCAACTACGTTTAGTTAGGCTTTTCTGGACTGATCAGCTGTGTCCCAGCTTAGTTCCCAAGAGATCAACTTGGACTTTTGAAGATTCCCTTAACATTAAAGCCATCTCCCTGGAGATAGCTTCTTGTAAGTTTGGTCCTGGTGAAAGATTTGACCATCTTATTGTAGGAGCCAAGAGCCAAAGCTAAAGTAACTTGCTGAGTCATAGCTAAAACCTGAAGACAGCAAAGGAAACCTGTGAGTGAGGGCAAGTAACTGAGAAGGGGGATTTAACTGGGAATTAAGGAGGGAATGACCAAAATAGGAAAATAATTCTGAGGACCTGAAGTGTTTGCAATTCATAAGCAGGCTACTCTGTGAGCCTATTTATCTGACATAGAGTCTTTTTGTTTATTTGGTCTGATATTCTTTCAGAGAGGTACAGCAACTAGTTTATCTTTAAAAGACCCGTTAAGCTTTAAAATTGCATTTATATGATGCTACTTGGTTTGCTGAGTGGAGAAGAGAAGAGAAGCAAAAGGCAAAGGAGAAAAGGAAAGATGCATCCATCTGAATGCAGAGTTTCAAAGAATAGCAAGGAGAGACAATAAAGCCTTCCAAAATTATCAATGCAAAGAAATAGAGGAAAACAATACAATGGGAAAGACTAGAGATCTCTTCAAGAAAATTAGAGATACCAAGGGAACATTTCATGCAAAGATGGCTACAATAAAGGACAGAAATGGTCTGGATCTGACAGAAGCAGAAGTTATTAAGAAGAGGTGGCAAGAATACACAGAAGAACTGTACAAAAAAGATCTGCAGGACCCAGATAATCACGATGGTGTGATCACTCACCTAGAGCCAGACATCCTGGAATGCGAAGTCAAATGGGCCTAGGAAGCATCACTACAAACAAAGCTAGTGGAGGTGATGGAATTCCAGGGGAGCTATTTCTTCATAGCTAAAACCTGAAGACAGCAAAGGAAACCTGTGAGTGAGGGCAAGTAACTGAGAAGGGGGATTTAACTGGGAATTAAGGAGGGAATGACCAAAATAGGAAAATAATTCTGAGGACCTGAAGTGTTTGCAATTCATAAGCAGGCTACTCTGTGAGCCTATTTATCTGACATAGAGTCTTTTTGTTTATTTGGTCTGATATTCTTTCAGAGAGGTACAGCAACTAGTTTATCTTTAAAAGACCCGTTAAGCTTTAAAATTGCATTTATATGATGCTACTTGGTTTGCTGAGTGGAGAAGAGAAGAGAAGCAAAAGGCAAAGGAGAAAAGGAAAGATGCATCCATCTGAATGCAGAGTTTCAAAGAATAGCAAGGAGAGACAATAAAGCCTTCCAAAATTATCAATGCAAAGAAATAGAGGAAAACAATACAATGGGAAAGACTAGAGATCTCTTCAAGAAAATTAGAGATACCAAGGGAACATTTCATGCAAAGATGGCTACAATAAAGGACAGAAATGGTCTGGATCTGACAGAAGCAGAAGTTATTAAGAAGAGGTGGCAAGAATACACAGAAGAACTGTACAAAAAAGATCTGCAGGACCCAGATAATCACGATGGTGTGATCACTCACCTAGAGCCAGACATCCTGGAATGCGAAGTCAAATGGGCCTAGGAAGCATCACTACAAACAAAGCTAGTGGAGGTGATGGAATTCCAGGGGAGCTATTTCAAATCCTGAAAGATGATGCTGTGAAAGTGTTGCACTCAACATGCCAGCAAATTTGGAAAACTCAGCAGTGGCCACAGGACTGGAAAAGGTCAGTTTTCATTCCAATCCCAAAGAAAGGCAATGCCAAAGAATGTTCAAACTACCGCACAATTGCACTCATCTCACACGCTAGTAAAGTAATGCTCAAAATTCTGCAAGCCAGGCTTCAGCAACACATGAACCGTGAACCAGATGTTCAGGCTGGTTTTAGAAAAAAGGCAGAGGAACCAGAGACCAAATTGCCAACATTTGCTGGATCATGGAAAAAGCAAGAGAGTTCCAGAAAAACATCTATTTCTGCTTTATTGACTGTGCCAAAGCCTTTGTCTGTGTGGATTACAATAATCTGTGGAAAATTCTTAAAGAGATGGGAATACCAGACCACCTGACCTGCCTCTTGAGAAATCTGTATGCAGGTCAGGAAGCAACAGTTGGAACTGGACATGGAACAACAGACTGGTTCCAAATAGGAAAAGGAGTATGTCAAGGCTGTATATTGTCACCCTGCTTATTTCACTTCTATGCAGAGTACATCATGAGAAACACTGGGCTGGAGGAAGCACAAGCTGGAATCGAGATTGCCGGGAGAAATATCAATAACCTTAGATGTGCAGATGACACCACCCTTATGGCAGAAAGTGAAGAGGAGCTAAAAAGCCTCTTGATGAAAGTGAAAGAGGAGAGCGAAAAAGTTGGCTTAAAGCTCAACATTCAGAAAA
>SJYX01009142.1:4796-30314 GCA_006410675.1 Oreotragus oreotragus | reverse complement strand
TGAGGACCCTGTATGCAAGACAGCAAAAGAGATACAGATGTGTAGAGTGGACTTATGTACTCTGAGGGAGAAGGAGAGGGAGAGGGAGAGGGAGGGATGATTTGGGAGAACAGCATTGAAATATGTATACTATCATGTAAGAAATGAATTGCCAGTCTATGTTCAATGCAGGATGCAGGATGCTTGGGGCTAGTGTATGGGGATGATCTGGAGGGAAGATGTGGGGTGGGAGGTGGGAGGGGGGTTCATGTTTGGGAGTTCGTGTAAAAAAATAAATAAATACAAAAAAAAAAAAAAAAAATAAAAAAAAATAAAAAAATTATATTTATTTTTTAATTGGTGGAAAATTGCTTTACAATTTTGTTGATTTCTGCCATACAACAGTGTGAATCAGTCATAATTATATATGTATATATGTGTGTATGTGTGTATCCCTTCCCTTCTGAGCCTCCCTCCACATTAATTTATTCACTGTTTTAGTGTACATTAACTCTCTAATTTTGCAATTAGGACTTTCTGTTACCTGGCATTGGTAAAGAGTGAGTGTAGACATTTGTAATAAGATAAACCTACACTTGAACTCTGGTTCTTTTTCTAGATTTGTATTTCTTTGTACCTCTTTTTATAAGCAATAAATAAAATACTGTGTATTGACACTTAGACCATAATAGCTTTGGGCTTCCCTGATTTCCCTGGTGGCTCAGTGGTAAAGAATCCACTTGCCAATACAGGAGATGTGGGTTCTATCCCTGGATCAGGAAGATCCCCTGGAGAAGGAAATGGCAATCCACTCCAATATTCTTCCCTGGGAAATCCCATTGACAGAAGAGCTTGTCGGGCTACAGTCCATGGGGGTCACAAAATAGTCAGGGACAACTTAGCCACTAAACAGCAACAACAACAACAATGTAGTAACATTATTATCTGGGAGGTTTTTTGTTCTGTTTGTTATAATATTGTTTTGGTTTGTTTGTTTTGGACAAAGGTGATTAGTTCTTGTTGCTCATTGCACATGCTCTCTACTTCCTTCTCAAATAGAGAGTAACTGTACTTTATCATCCCTTCTTGTCACTAGAGGCCCAGGTACTGTAGTTCCATAAACCAGGCTCACTGTGTTTTCTCCAGTTGCCCAGGTGATCAGCCTGAGTGCATTGCCCCAGCTGTGGTTTCCAGATGGACTGTTCACAGCCAAGGGACACTATGTTTCTTCAGTTTAGGATTTAAGACATAACAGACTAATGATATAGAATAGTCAGTAGCCAGTGAACTGTTGAAGGACTACTTAAAGATTAATTTTTAGGGAAGATGTATAAAAAGATTAAGTCTTAGTCATTACTGTACCAAGGAGGAAGGCAGGATTAAGGAATATTGATATTCCTCTTTAATATGTGAGTTGTTCAAGCTGATGGTTAAACTCTATGCTGTTACATGTAATAGCCATTGGGGCTGGTTCATTACTGGAGAAATAATAAAAATGAAGGAAAAACTGACAAATAGGTTTCATTGAGTAAAATAATATTAACTATCACTTGTGAGCTATTTTGCAGAAGGAAATGGCAACCCACTCCAGTGTTCTTGCCTGGAAAATCCCAGGGATAGGGGAGCCTGGTGGGCTGCCATCTATGAGGTTGCACTGAGTCGGACACGACTGAAGTGACTTAGCAGTAGCAGCAGCAGTGAGCTATTTAGCATTTGTGTCTGAATACTTTGCTACAAAAAATATGCATATCATTACATTTGGGTCAAATTAAAGCTCTAATCCCATAAATCTTACATACTGTACAGTTCAGTTAGTATGTTCTCAGACATCCTGACTGGTGCCCAAATTACATGGACATTGACTCAACTTAAAATGTTTAATAGAAAAGATAAAGTATTTACTATAAAAAATGCAAGTATTCCTTGCATTCACTTGTGCTGTCAGGAGGAAGCAGTCACTAAAATCCAAAATGTAACACTCTCTAGTCAGCTATCCTACACTTTTCAAAAAGTAAACGTCATAGGGGAAAAGTGGTAGAGAGATTGTTCTAGGAAAAGATACGAGAGACATCTACAATATATGAACCTGGATTTGATCTAGTTCTGAGATAAGAGCTATACCAAGACAGTCTTGAGATAATTAGGGAAAATGTGATGTGGGCTACATGGTATATTGTGAAAGTATTATTAATTTTCTTAGGTGGCATTTGAAATTGTGGTTATTTAGGAGATTGTTCTTATTCTTAGGAGATGTGTGTCAGGCTCTTCAGCGATCAAGGGTCTACAACTTTTCTTTTTTGTTAATTAATTTGTTTTAAATGGAGGATAATTACAGTATTTTTGTCATACATCAGCATGATATAGATGTGTCCCCCCATCCTGAACCGCCCCACCCCACCCTGTCCCTCTGGGTTATCCCAGAGCACTGGCTTTGGGTGCCCTGCTTCATGCGTCGGACTGGCACTGGCCATCTACTTTCCATATGGTAACGTACATGTTTCAGAGCCCTTCTCTTAAATCATCCCACCCTCACCTTTTCCCACTGAGTCTAAAAGTCTGTTCTTTACATCTGTGTTTCCTTTGCTGCCCTGCATGTAGGATCACAGGCACCATCTTTCTAAATTCCATATATATGCATTAATATACAGTATTTGTCTTTCTCTTTCTGACTTACTTCACTCTGTATAATAGGCTTCAGGTTCATCCACCTCATTAGAACTGACTCAAATGCGTTGCTTTTTATAGCTGAGTAATATCCCATTGTGTATATGTACCACTACTTATCCATTCATTTTCCGATGGACATCTAGGTTGCTTCCATGTCCTAGCTATTTTAAGTAGTGCTGCAATGAACATTGGGGTACATGCATCTTTTTCAGTTCTGATTTCCTCAGGGTGTATGCCCATCAATGGGATTGCTAGGTTGTATGGCAGTTCTAGGAGCTTCTCAGATGGCTCAGAGGATAAAGAACCTGCCTGCAGTGCAGGAGACACCAGAGATAAAGGTTCAGTTCCTGGGTTGGGAAAATTCCCTGGAGGAGGGCATGGCAACCCACTCCAGTATTCTTGCCTGGAGAATCCCATGGACAGAGGAGCCTGGCAGGTTACGGTCCATAGGTTGCAAAGAGTCGGACACCACCAAAACAACTGAGCCCAGCACGTCACATCACAGTTCTGTTCGCAGTTTTTTAAGGAATCTCCACATTGTTCTCTATGGGGCTGTACCAGTTTGCATTCCCATCAGCCGGGTAAGAGGGTTCCCTTTTTGTGCACCCTCTTCAACATTTGTTTGTAGACTTTTTGATGGCGGCCGTCTGACCATCATGAGATGACACCTTATTGTGGATTTGATTTGCATTTCTCTAATAACGAGTCATGTTGAGTACCTTTTCATTAGCCATCTGTATATCTTCTTTGGAAAAATGTCTTTTTAGGTCTTTAGCCCACTTTTTGATTGGGTTGTTCATTTTTCTGGTATTACAACTTACTTTTAGATAGTATAGCAAAATGCATGTGTTATACATACTATCTGTGTGTATATGTAGAAAGAGAAAATAAATTTAGCAGATAATTATTATTGAATCTAGGTGAAGCCTATACAATTAATTGTTGGTTGTACTTTTATTTTTCTTATTATTTTAATTGGAGACTAATTACTTTACAATATTTGTTGTACTTTAAATTTTTTTTTGCTTTAACTGTTCTTATAATGAAACATTTAAGAATACCTCTACACATTTAGCAGTTTTACAATATCTTCAAAGAAGAAATCATAATGAACATTAGAAAATATTAAGAACTAGATGATAATGAAAAGATTCCCCATTAGAACATATCAGGGTAGCTAACTGGTACTTAATAAAGATAAGAATAGAAATCAGTTGGATAGAAAATTAAAATATGATAGAATCCAAAATAAGGTTTCTTTGCAAAATCCTGTGAAATGGTCAAGACTCAGAATTAGGGATGAAAAATGAAAATAATTATAGATGCAGAAGAGATCACAATAAAGAAATTTGAAAACAACCTTGATGTCAGTAAATTAAAAATTAAATGCAGTGGATGATTTTTTAAAAACTTTAAATGACTTCAGTAATATTTAGAAAAGCTGCTTGCCCTTTAACTGTTAAGGAGGTTGAATCATTTCTTTAAAAACTGCCTACAAAGAAAATTTGTTGTTGTTTTAATTGCTAACTCATATCTGACTCTTTACAGCACCATGTACTGTAGCCTGCCAGACTCTGTCCATGGGATTCTCCAGGCACGAATATTGGAGTGGGTTGCCATTTCCTTCTGCAGGGTATCTTCCCAACCCAGAGACTGAACCATCGTCTCCTGCATTGGCAAGTGGATTCTTTACCTCTGAGCCACCTGGGAAGCTTGCAAAGAAAATACCAAGTCACAATTGTTTTATAAGTGAAACCTACCAAATATTTAAGGAACATACCATTCCAATCTTAAACAAATTTAGAAATTAGAAAAAGAGGGAATACTCTGTGGTCATTGTAAAAGATGTTAAAACTCTTTTGATGCTCTTTGCTTCATAAAGGTGGAGCCTAATTCTCTCCCTTTGAGAGTGGGCTGGACCTGTTGATGCAGCTTTAACAGAATGAAAGCAAAAGTGATGGCGTGAGACTTCAGAGAATAGTTCATAAAAGAAACTGCAGTTTCTTCCTCACTGTGTCTGTTAGATTACTCATTCTTGAAGTAGGCAGTTAATTATCATGGGGACACTCAAGGCTGTGGAGGAACTTTGTGTGAGGATGTGAGGCCTCCCACCAACAGCATGTGATTGGTCCATCTTGACAATGGGTACCACAGCCCCTCTTGACATCCTGACTGAAACCCCATGAGAAACACTTAGACACCACCTAGTTAAGCCACTCCCAAGGTCCTGACACATAGAAACTGTTAGAAACGTTGGTTGGTTTAAACCACTAAGTTTTTTGGCAACAGTAGTAATACAGCAGTAATTAATACATACTCTTACTCATTTTATACTTTGGCCATCTGATGCGAAGAGCAGACTCGTTGGAAAAGACCCTGATGCTGGGAAAGGTTGAAGGCAGAAGGAGAAGGGGACAATAGAGGATAAGATGGTTGAATGGCATCACTGACTCAATGGACATGAGTTTGAGCAAGCTCCAGGAGATGGTGAAGGATAGGGAAGCCTNTCTGATGCGAAGAGCAGACTCGTTGGAAAAGACCCTGATGCTGGGAAAGGTTGAAGGCAGAAGGAGAAGGGGACAATAGAGGATAAGATGGTTGAATGGCATCACTGACTCAATGGACATGAGTTTGAGCAAGCTCCAGGAGATGGTGAAGGATAGGGAAGCCTGGTGTGCTGCAGGCCATGGGGTAGCAAAAAGTTGGACCTGGCTGAGCAACTGAACAACAATGTTTCAGCCAGCTTGAGTTTTGAAGTTAGTCCATTAGAAAATTTTTTCATAAAACTGACCACTTTAAGAGATGCAGAAAAACAAATTATTGATTATCTGTGGTGCAGGAAAAAAAATTAATGACATGCAGTACCTGTTTATGATAAAACTTAAAAAGCTTGGAATAGTTTCTTAATGTGATAAAGGGTATCTAAAAAGCTACTTGAAACATGCCTATTAGTGGAAAAGATTTGAAATACCCTTTTAAAAATTAGAAACAAGATAAGGATGTTTCTTATCACTCTTATCCACATTGTACATTCAGAAATAAAGAAAAAAATAGAATGAGTTAAAGTTTGGGATAATTATAAGGAAAAAAGTAAATATACGAGTTGATTTGTAGAGAGAACTTAATCTACACAAAAATTAACAAAATTATTAGGATAGTCTAGCAAAAGTCATTTGCATTTGTAAAGATTTGAAATACCCTTTTAAAAATTAGAAACAAGATAAGGATGTTTCTTATCACTCTTATCCACATTGTACATTCAGAAATAAAGAAAAAAATAGAATGAGTTAAAGTTTGGGATAATTATAAGGAAAAAAGTAAATATACGAGTTGATTTGTAGAGAGAACTTAATCTACACAAAAATTAACAAAATTATTAGGATAGTCTAGCAAAAGTCATTTGCATTTGTATATACAACAATAATTTTAATCTAAATATATAAAAGTATAAATTTTAATTTAAAAACATATTCAATAACAAAACCATTTCTTGTAAATAACTCTAACAAGAAATGTGCAAGCCTTTTTAAGATGGCTTTAAAAACCTAACTGAAATTTTAAAAATAATTTAGACCTAAATAAATGGGAAAACATGTCATGTTTATTTAAATAAAGACTACTATAAAGATTTTTTTCTCCTTTCTTACCTAGTAGTTTTACAAATTCAATGCAATTTGAATCAAAATAGTGTTTTTCAGTAAAACACACTATCTAATTTTAAGCTTTTTGTGGAAGAGAAAACGGCCTAGAGTAGTCAAGGTACTCCTAAAGAAGAAGGACAAAATTAAGAACCAGCAATACCAAATGCCAAGGCTAATTATAATTATGACTATAGTATTTATGGCATGAGGGTTCTAATTTCTTCATATCCTTACCAGCACTTGTTATTTTGTTTTGTTTTGTTGATACTAGTTATCTCAATGGCTATGAGATAGTATCTCATTTTTCAACCTATGAAATTGCTCCAGCACCATTGGTTGAAAATCTGTATTTCCTCCATTATTGCTTTTGCACCATTGTTAAAAGTCAATTGAGCCTGTTTGAATGGGTCTGTTTAAAGTGCTGTCTTCTATTTCATTGATCTATGTGTCTGTCACTCTGACAATACAATGATAATCCAAGCTTCATAAAATGAATTGAGAACTTTTCCCTCCTCTTCTATTTTTTAGAAAAGATTGTAGACTTGGTGTTAGTACTTAAGTGTATGGTAGAGATCTCTAGCACTTCTGAGCATTTGAAGTTTTGTGATTTAGTAGATTTAATTCTATTAGTCTTGTGTCAACATAATGAAAGTGAAAGGATGAGTCACAGAAGATGGTTGCCACATAACTGAAAGATTAGTATTTGAAGTGTATAAAGAGATCCTTCAGATTACTAAGAAACACAAGTAAACAGAACCTTAGGCAAAAAATGTAATCAGGCATTCCGGAAAAAGGAAACGTGGTTTAAAAAGAAAAAAGACTACTAGACGGGCTCAGACTTGTTCAGTGCTCAGGGAAAGACAAATCAAGACAACCTTTTCACATCCACCAGACTGGCAAAAATTAAATGTCTCTTCCTGCTGTCAGTTACAACTGTCCTGAATACTTTGTCTTACCTTTGTTGTATTTTCTCTCCTTTGATCATGAAGGGAGGAACATTTAATCCAGATTAGGGATTTGAAGAAATCACAGAATATTTTTTGGAGTGTATTCCTTGTTTTATAATAGTAATAATACCCTCCATAAACCACAGAAAAACCTCCTTCTTTCAGGGAAATAACTTACTTTTGTCCCTTCTTAATTGGCACCCTTACAGGTATTTTAAATTCCTTTTCATTCTAGACAGTGTAGCTGTTTCATGTGTTTCAATGACATTAATTGGTCTTGTTGCTTGTTTAACTTGGTGCGGTGAGCTTCACAAAGTCTTTAACCTTGCCTGATTTCAACTGCAGCTGTAGAATCAGATTAATTTTTGACCTTCACTCCTATTTAATTTCATAAAGTTTCTCTTTTGTTTTGCAGGAACATAAAGATTTGGGAGTGGTGGTGGTAGGATTTTAATGAAATTAATCTTGTATTTCATAGCCATTATGAATTGAATATAGGAAGCGGGTAGGTATTATAGCTCTCCAGACAGATCATTGCCTTTTATACTTGACCAAAAGATTCTCCTGATAATTTAGTCCTTAGAGTTTATGTTAGAATATTGTTAAGAACCAGACCTTCAATGCCTTGCCTAACAATTCAATATACTCTGTTCTTAAAGCCCTTACCAACACTCTAGCATTGATTTTCCCTGAGGTTGTGGAGGGAATCTTTCTTACCTGTGTTTCTAGATCAGTATTTTACAGCTTGAGAGACTAGTTTCTTAAGATGACCAGTGAGAATAACCTTTCTTTGTTAAATTTGTTTGGGAATGCTGCTTGCTATAGCCCTCTTTCCAACCTGCTATAAGATGGAGACAGTGCATGATAGCATATTAAGGTCCATGAACAGTCCTGTATTAAAAAGATGGGGAACCTAGAATATGTTTAATTTTACTTAACTCAGCAGTTCCTAAATTTGCTTGAACATTGGCCACTTTTCCCATGGATATCTATTTATATCGGGAGGAACAGTTCTTGCAAAATGCAACTCTAGAAGAAATGCCAGCAATATGTCACTAAGGTATACTGACCTTACAGTTATTTCCAGATGGCTAGCTCCTAATATTTTCATATACTTTTTAAATTTGACAACTACCTTTTCCCTATATTATGTTATAATCCCGTATTGACTGCAACACATAAATGGTATGTCCATCTGTGCCTGTGATTCTTGGTTTTAAGTGAAGGACAGCAGAATATGAGCTTAGTGGCTGCTTTTGTTAGGGAAATATATTGGGATACTGATTACTTTATTGTCCTAGTAAGATCTAGAAAAGGAGTTAGTTATTTCACCTGAATTGTGAAGGGAGTCTCCCCAAGAGATTGACAGTTTCATGCACTTTTTAAGGAGTGTGTTAGTGTTTGTTGCTCAGTCATGTCCAACTATTTGTGACCCCATGGACTGTGGCCCACCAGGCTCCTCTGTTCATGGAATTCTCCAGGCAAGAATACTAGAGGGGGCTGCCATTCCCTTCTCCACAGGAGCTTCCAACCCAGGTCTCCTGCATTGCAAGCAGATTCTTTACCATCTGAGCCACCAGGGAAGTTAGTGTAGTCATAACTTTTATGTGTCCTGGGAAACCAAGAAATCTGTGTGACTTGCTTTACTGTAGTGGCCTGGAACCAAACCCTCAACAACTCTGAGGTGCCTGTATTTATGGAGAGTATGAAAACATGTCTCTAAAGGACAGTGCAACAGGTAGGTCACGTAGAAATCACAAGGAGATGCCAGCTAAGGAGGCACCAAGAAAGGGCCAAGAGGAGCGAGGCTGTTGCTATTGCTGTTAGTCACTAAGTTGTGTCTGACTCTGCGACCTCATGAACTGTAGCCCACCAAGCTCCTCTGTCCATGGGATTTCCCAGACAAGAATAGTAGAGTGGGTTGCCATTTCCTCCTCCAACTTTTTAAGGAGTAAATATAATTAAAGAGTAACAGATGACCTATTTGGCCTGTTTGCTTACTTCTGAAGTGAAGTCGCTCAGTCATGTCTGACTCTTTGCGACCCTGTGGATTGTAGCCTACCAGGCTCCTCCGGCCATCCATGGGATTTTCCAGGCAAGAGGAGTGGGTTGCCATTTCCTTCTCCAGGGGGATCTTCCCAACTCAGGGATTGAACTCAGGTCTCCCACATTGTAGGCAGACGCTTTTACCGTCTGAGCCACCAGGGAAGTCGCTCACCTCTGAAGCCGTCGCTGAGCCACCTGGGAAGCCCATACGGTGCCACACTTGTGCTATCCAGGACACCAGCCACTGGCTACATGTGGCTATTGAGCACTCGAAATATGACTCAATCATATTGAGATGTGTGAAGTAGGAAATGCATACTGGATGTCAACAGTTTAGTAATACTAGAAAAAAAATCTAAAATATTTTGATGATTTTTAGATTTAAATACTGAAATTTTAATGTTTTATGTATTACATTTAATTAAAATTAATCTCATCTTTTTTTTACTACTTAATGTGACTGCTGGATAATTTAAGATTACTTATGTCGCTTATATTATATTTCTGTTAGACAATAAGACTACAAATACTTTTCCCATGAACTGACAGGTCTTGAAGACTGAACCTTATTATTTAGATTTTTATTACTATAAAGCTTTCTGGCCCAGGGGAGAATTCTGGTTTTGTTTTGAAAACTTTTGACCTAAGATCAAATGATTCTTCATTCTCTAAATCTCTTTGAAGTATTCCAAGAAGAGAGACTTTAATGGAATCATTCTTTAGGAATAGGGAGAAAAATGAAAACTGTAGACATTTCTAACTCATTAAAAAATTATTTTACCTGTTTCCATTGACAACTATTCTACCTTTAAAATATGACTAAGATATGTCTTGGTGTCTTCCTCTCTAAAACATCTTCTGAGCATCGAATGTCTTTATCCTCCTTGGATAATCTTCTACTTTGTAGATTGGAACAATGCTCTTAGGTTAGGCTCTCTGCTTTTGGTTCTTTTAATGCTTTGGGGGAAATAATTTTAGTATTAATTATAAAATTTGTATTTATAATGATTTTTGCCTTTCTGACAAAAGTCCTATGATTCTTGAGGTTAAATGCCAGACACTAGGACATTGCTGCTGCTGCTGCTAAGTCACTTCAGTCGTGTCCGACTCTGTGTGACCCCATAGACGGCAGCCCACCAGGCTCCCCCGTCCCTGGGATTCTCCAGGCAAGAATACTGGAGTGGGTTGCCATTTCCTTCTCCAATGCATGAAAGAGAAAAGTGAAGGTGAAGTCGCTCAGTCTGTCTGACTGTTAGCGACCCCATGGACTGCAGCCCACCAGGCTACTCCGTCCATTGGATTTTCCAGGCAAGAGTACTGGGGTGGGGTGCCATTGCCTTCCCCAAGGACATTGCACTTGGTGTCTTTTTTATAACATGCTGGTGTACTGATCCCTTTGCAGTCATAAATATGACAGTAGAATAAAATCTAGGAAAGAATACTAGTAAGTTATATCTCAAGAAGGCAGTATGCATGAGGGTCATTTTAAGTACAACTTTAAGAACACATCAAGCATCATTGCCTGCATCTGTTATCTTAGAGGAAATTTCATTTTAACTTCAGTCATTGGTAGCCATCCTCAGCTTGGTTTCCTTCTTTTAGAATCTCAGTTAAGCAAATATATAGTAATGAATACTATAGGTTAGATAAATGCTTTTTAGTTTAAAAAGACTTACACATGTCACCTGTTGATCCCACATAAGGTGCATTCAAGGAAAATGAAGTTACTTATCTTTATCTCTCTTTTTTTTTTTTTTCAATTTAAAGGTCTGCCTTATCTCTGACCCAGCCTTTTCATAATATAACATAAGAAGATATGAAGCTGCATGGCTCTATGCTCTTTTTTCTGAAACCATGCACAAGGGCAGAGGAATATTTTTTCCCACTGGAATGCCCACATGATTCTGTCTTTTTCATTTTTTAGTTTGTTTTTGAAAGTTTTTTATGTTTGTTTTAAAAATTCAAACAAGAACAAAAAGTGTAAAAAAAAATTGTTTTTTAAGTTTGCAAACAAAGTAAATAGATTTTGATGCTTCTCAAAATCTCATCTCCCAAAGAAAACAGAGTCATCTTTATAGATGGATCTCTCTTTGCATGTGCCTGTCTCATGTTTCATTTCATTACCTGTGTGGGGACTGTTACCTGGTCTGTAGACCAGGAAGATATATATGCCTGTCTTTGGAACCTGAGGCTGCCTCTGCAAATCAGCACTAGAGGGCATTGAAGCCCCACAAAGAGTATACAACTTTGAGAGCTAGCCGAAGCCTTCATCCAGCTCACTCGATGGCCATTCCTAATGTTTTTTGGAGAAGGAAGTTCCCAAGTTATGAGACGAGGGTGCAGTTTTTCTTCTTTTGAAAGTATCAGTGTAAAATAGAGGCATTATTATCAGGTAGTATTTTTACTGTATAATGGAATAAATAAAAATGTATGACCTTGCACAAGGGATTTATTAACCTCTTTGATCTTCAATTTCCTATTATAAGTGAAAAGGATTAGAGTATTTGGTTTCATTTAACATTTATCAGTAGTCTGTTACTTGCTTGTTGTTGCAGTATGGCTTTTATGTAAATCATCTTGTTTAATGTTCACAAAAAGCTTTGGAGCTGTCATTCGTGAAAAAGAAAAAATAGTTCATCTGATTAACAGGCATATCACTGATAGTGGCAGAATTGGAATTCTTTCTTTCACAAACCATGGTATTTTTTCCTGCTATATGTGTCATAGTGTTTCTTACTACATACATTTCTTTAAAGGAGTCTTTTTAATTTTAAAAAGTATATTGTATCAGCAAATGTTTTCCTGTTATTTGACTGTGCATTTGCATCCTGTTGGCTATTTGAACTTTTTCTATCAACCTGAAAATCTGTTTGCATCAAAAAAAAAAAAAAAACCAGGAAAATGCATAGATTGAGACTAAAGAGAACAGCCAGTTTTGTTCAGTACTCTGCCTTCCCAAAGTACAGATTTTTACAGTCCTTTTAGAGAAAATCGTAATGGTGAAAGTCAACATTTTAATCAACTAGACACATATAATTAAAGATGCCTGTATGTGGAATAACAGCAAAAATGGGAAAATAACTCATTAGAAAGTTTTTATGAAAATGAATCATTATAATCTAAACTTTCTAATATAGTTGTTCTTCATTATCTTTGGAGGGTCGGCTCCAGGATCCCCCCTCAGATTCCAATATCTGCACCACTGAGGTCTCTGATATAAAATGGCATAGTACCTGAGGGCCGACTGTACTACTGTACTACTGACATATTTTTTGGTATCACTTAGTGGCTGTTGAATAATGCAGCAGCATTGGTTATAGTGGATGAATCTGTGATTTTAAATATGCTGTATAGTCTGCTGCTACTGCTGCTGCCAAGTCGCTTCAGTCGTGTCCGACCCTGTGCGACCTTAATGGTGAAAGTCAACATTTTAATCAACTAGACACATATAATTAAAGATGCCTGTATGTGGAATAACAGCAAAAATGGGAAAATAACTCATTAGAAAGTTTTTATGAAAATGAATCATTATAATCTAAACTTTCTAATATAGTTGTTCTTCATTATCTTTGGAGGGTCGGCTCCAGGATCCCCCCTCAGATTCCAATATCTGCACCACTGAGGTCTCTGATATAAAATGGCATAGTACCTGAGGGCCGACTGTACTACTGTACTACTGACATATTTTTTGGTATCACTTAGTGGCTGTTGAATAATGCAGCAGCATTGGTTATAGTGGATGAATCTGTGATTTTAAATATGCTGTATAGTCTGCTGCTACTGCTGCTGCCAAGTCGCTTCAGTCGTGTCCGACCCTGTGCGACCCCACAGATGGCAGCCCACCAGGCTCCCCCGTCCCTGGGATTCTCCAGGCAAGAACACTAGAATGGGTCGCCATTTCTTTCTCCAGTGCATGAAAGTGAAAAGTGAACGTGAAGTCGCTCAGTCATGTCCAGCTCTTAGCGACCCCATGGACAGCAGCCCACCAGGCTCCTCTGTCCATGGGATTTTCCAGGCAAGGGTACTGGATTGGGCTGCCATTGCCTTCTCTGTATAGTCTACTCTTAGAATTTAAGTTGTAATCAACATCAGAAGGTTTTTAGGTGTCAAACTATTCTCTTGGCTTTAGGACTTAAACAGTTGAACTTGCTATTCTTTTGAAAAGGATCTACAAAGTACTTCCACTTTCTAAACTTTGTTTTGAAATTTTTCAGTTGTATACAAAAAGAGAGAAATACAGTGAACTCTGTTGTCTTTATTCAGTCTCTACAGCTAGTCTCATAGCTAATCTTATTTTTATGTAACCCCCATCTTTAACTATTGATTATTTTGAAGGAAATCTCAGGCATCATATGATTTAATCTTTAAATAAGTAGAGGTATATAATTAACACAAAAATAGTAATTCCTTAATATTAGCAAGCATACAGTCAGTGCTCAAATTTCCACACGGCATTTTTTTTTTCTTTACAGTTTATTTGAATCAACACCCATACTCTGCTCTTGGTTGAAATCTCTTAATCTATAGATATTCTTTTAAATTTTTTCTAGTAGTTTTTTATTTGTCGAAGAAACTGGATCATTTGTCTTCTGGATTTTCCCACAGTCTAGGTTTTGCTGGTTTCAATCCTATGGTGCTTTCCCTCTTTTTCCTATATGTTGGTGGTTAGATGTGTATATGGTTCAATGTGTAGACATGGTTCAGTATTTCAGCAAGAATACTCATGGGACATACTTCTTGTGTACTGAGCTAGATACCATAATGTTGCTCTAGGGAGCTATTTTTCTATTGAGGGCCACTGAGACAAAAGTCATTCTAGGCCTCATTTTTATTTTCTTTTCTCTTACTCTCCCTAACCCTCATTTGACCGTCAGGTTAGGAATGGTTGGAAGGAGACTACTCATTCACCTGTTGATTGTTACTGGATTATTTATTTAAGGATATAGAAGCCACATGACTTCCTGAATAGTAGTAAATATAGGTTACTTTTTAATAACTTTTCCAATCTGTAGACTTCCTGTGGTACCTATGGCCACCTCTCCTGCAGGAAATATTCAGCTCGAGTTACATTAAATTCTTGGTCTATCTTTGCCCGTTATACTTAGGCTTTGATGAACATTTTGCAAAGACTTAAGATAATCAAGTGATATTTACAAAACATCATGGTTTTCTGGATTTTTGAACCAATTTAGCACTAGCAAGGCCATATTCTCATCCTGGGAAAGAAAGAGCAGAGTCAGTATCAGTTACACATGAGCAATATCTTTGCCTCTTAACTTTCCAGATTTCTGGAAAGTTCATCTTCCTGCAGACCACTCCTGAATCTGTTTTCTGGTGGGGTTTTTTTTTGCATTTATTCATTTGTTTTTGGCTATGCTGAGTCTTCACTGCTGCACAGATTTTCTCTAGTTGCTGAGAGCCGCTGGAGGGGGCGGAGGTGCAGCGCTGTGCTGTGGTGCGAGGGCCTCTCATCGGGCAGGTTTCTGTAGTTAATGGCACTTCGACTTAGTTGCCCTGTGGCATGTGGGATCTTCCCAGACTACAGATCAAACCTGTGTCTGCTGCATTGTAAGGCGGGTTCTTCACCACCTGACCACCGGGAAAATCCCCCGAATCTGTTTTAATACCCTTTGACTTGTATGGCTCTGATATTTAGTTTTCACGAATGACCATCATCTGAATACCCCCACACTCCCATCCCCATGTTGCCTTCTTTTCTCTCCTTTCTCTTCCCGCTTTTCCTCTTTGTATTGATCACATATTTATACCCACCTATAATATGCACCAGGAAAAGTGCTTTTAAGAAACAGATTAATAAGACACAGGCCTTGTCTTCAAGTGAAAAGGTGTACTGCTGACCTCTAGTTCTCTGTATGAGAAAAAAACAAATCACAATATGTATCACATGCAGAATCCAGGGAAATTTAGCCCCCTAAATGTAAAATGCAAACACTTAAAAAAAAAATCTCTGTGGCATCATGATAAAGAAGACTTAAGGCACCAAAAGCACTTCTCATGAAGAAAAATAGTAATAAATTTGACTGTATTAAAGTAAAAGCTTTCTGCAAAACCATGCCATAAAAAGATAAATGAGCTGCAAATGGGGAGACCCCATGAACTGTGACCCCATGGACTGTAGCCTATCAGGTTCCTCCATCCATGGGATTTTCCAGGCAGTAGTACTGGAGTGGGTTGCCATTTCCTTCTCCAGAGGATCTTCCCGACCCAGTGATTGAACCCGGGTCTCCTGCATTGCAGACAGACGCTTTGCCCTCTGAGCCATCAGGGAAGCCATCAAATGGGGAGAAGATACATGTAATTCAAATAACTGGCAAAGGATTAGTATCCAAAGGATAAGAAGACACTTCTAAGTAAATAAAAGTATATGTTAAAATTAATAGTAATAGTATTGGCAAACAACCAAATACAAAAATGTGTAAAGGATATGAAAGGCAGTTGACAGTAGAAAGATTAATGATCAATAGACATAAATATGTTCAGCCTTACTAATAGGGGAATGTGTAGTAAACAACAAAATATTTCACACGCATGAGATTGGCAAAAGTCTATCATTACCACATTTTGGAGAGGATAGAAATCATTTTCATACACAGCTGATGGAGTGTACTTTGAAGGGCAATTTAGCAATAATTGGAAAGTTGAAGATCAACCATTCCAGAATTCCCTTGCAAGGTTTGTCTCTGTTTGTTTGTGTATGTGTCTATCTGAGGAAAAGTCTTGGCAGTGTGTATAGTAAGATCTATGTGCCAAGTGTTTGTTGCAATATTATGTGTTACAAAAATAGAGCTGGAAATACCATAGAAGTCTTTCAGTGAATAAAGGTATAAATAAATCTAATATGTTCGAATAATGGGCATACCATGGAGATACTACAGATTTGATTCCAGACCACTGCAGTAAAGCAAATATCAGAATAAAATGAGTTGCACAAAGTTTTTGGTTTGCTAGTGCATATAAAAGTTATATTTAAAATATACTATAGTTCATTGTGTTCAATAGCATTATGTCTAAAAATATATATATCTTAACTAACTTAAAAATACTATATTGTTAAGCCTTCAGCGAGTCTTAATCATTTTGCTGGTGGAGGATCTTGCCTTGATGTTGATGGCTGCCAGCTGGTAAGGGAGTGGTTGCTGAAGGTTGAGGTAGCTGTGGCAGTTTCTTAAAATTACAGTGAAGTTAGCCACATTGATTGAATCTTTTTTTTTCAAGGCCAATTTCTCTGTAGTGTGCAATGCTGTCTGAAAGCATATTGCCTATAGTAGAACTTTAAAAATTGAAGTCAGTTTTCCCAAACCCTCCCACTGCTTTATCAACTGTTTATGTAATATTCTGCATCCGTTATTTCAACAAATCTTCACGACTTCTTTATCAGAAATAGACTCTGTCTCAAGAAGCAACTTTCTTTCTCATCTGTAAGAAGCTACTACTGATCCATTCAAGTTTTCTTGTGAGATTTCACCAATTCAGTCACATCTTCAGGCACCACTTCTATTGCTGGTTCACTTGCTGTTTCTACCACATCTGCAGTCGCATCCTCCACTGAAATTTTGAACCCCTCAGAGTCATCCGTGAAGGCTGGAATCAGCTTCTTCCAGCTTGAATCATGAATGGGATCTAGAATGGTGAATCTTTTCCAGAAGGTTTTCAATTTAGTTTGCCCAGGTTTATAAGAGGAATCACTGACTGGGGCAGCTATAGCCTTACAAAATGTATCTCTTAAAGAATAAGATATGAAAGTGAAAATGACTCCTGATTCATGGGCTGCACAATGGTTGTTGTGGTAGCAGGCATGAAAGCAACATGAACTGTATCACATTTCCATCAGAGCTCTTGGGTGACCAGAGCAGATGATGACCAGGACATTGTCAATAAGCAGTAATATTTTGAAATCTACTTTTTTTTTGAGCAGTAGCTCTCAATAGTGGGCACAGGATGTTCAATAAACCATGTATAATAGATGTGCTTCCATCCAAGCTTTGTTGTTCTGTTTATAGAGCACAGGCAGAGTAGATTTAAGGCCCTAGGATTTTCATAGTGGTAAATGAGCATTGACTTCAGCCATCACCCACTGCATTGGCTCTTAAGAAGAGAGTCAGCCTGTCCTTTGAAGCTTTGAAGCCAGGCATTGACTTCTCCTCTCTAGCTATGAAAGTTCTAAATGGCATCTTCTTCCAGTAAAAGGCTGTTTTGTCTTCCTTGAAAATCTGTTGTTTAGTGCACCCATCTTCATTATTGATTTTAGGTAGATCTTCTGGATAACTTGCTGCAAGTTCTACCTCAGCACTTACTGCTTCAGTTCGCACTTACATGTTATGAAAGTAGCTTCTTTCCTGAATGAACCAACCTCTGCTAGCTTCAGACTTTTCTTCTGTGGCTTCCTCACCTCTTCCAGCCTTCATATAATTGTAGAGCATTGGAACCTTTCTCTGGATTAGGCTTTGGCCAAAGGGACTGTTTTGACTGGTTTGATCTTCTGTCCAGACCACTCCAGCTTTTTCCATATCAGCATTAAGGCTGTTTTGTTTTCTTGTCATTCATGCATTCACCAAAGTAGCACTGTTAATTTCCTCCCAAAACTTTCCTTTGTATTTGTAACTTGGCTAACTGGTGTAAGAGGCCAAGCTTTGGGTCCGTCTCAGCTCTCTACATGCCTTCCTCACTTAGCTTAGTCATTTCTGTCTTTTGATATTAAGTGAGGGGCATACGATTCTTCCTTTCCCTTGAACACTTACAGGCCATTTTTGGGTTATTTATTGGCCTAATTTCAATATTGGTGCGTCTTAGGGAATTGGTACCATTGACTCAATGGACAGGAGTTTGAGCAAACTCTAGGAGATAGTGGAGGATAGGGAAGTCTGACGTACTGCAATCCATGGGGCCACAAAGAGTCGCACACGACTGAGTGACTGAACAACAGAGAATAGGGAGGCTTGAAGAGAGGGAGGGAGAGAGGGATTGGCTGGTCAGTGCAGCAGTCAGAACTCACAGAACTTTTATTGATTATGGATGTTTCATACCTATGGAATCATGTGATATGTGGCCTTTTGTGTCTGCCTTCTTTTAGCATAACGTTTTTAAGATTCATCTGTGTTTTAGCACATTTCAGTACTTCGGTTCCTTTTTGAGGCTAAAGAATCCCATCATGTGACTAACTCATTTTGTCTATCCATTCATCCACTGATGGACTTTGGGGTTGCTTTACCTTTTGGCTCCACGAATAGTGCATCTGGATATTTATATACAGGTTTTTGTTGGCATAGCTATTTTCATTTCTTTAGGTATATGCCAAGAAGTAGAATCGCTGAGTCATATGGTAATTCAGTCTTTAACTTTTTGAGGAAGTGCCAGACTGTTTTCCACAGCACCTTCATCCAGTATTCCCGCCAGCAGTTTTTCCACATCTTCACCAACAGATTCCAGTTATATTTAAGATGACATACTGAGTGAATGACTCAAAATGTCTAGATACTGGGATCAGGGTAGGTTCTGTTTTCTTTTTTATATTTTCTGGCTGCACTTTTTAACCTTTATAAAGTTAGCTTTTACTCTGGTTATTTTTTGTGTGTTTAAAATTTTATTTGTTTTCATTTGAGCAAATTAAATGTTTCACATTCATTATTGACAAATATAGGGTAAAAATTTGTTTTCAATGATGAACTGTTAGCTGAGTTCTAATCTACAAAAAAGATCTGAAGTCTTAAAATATTTTAACAGAATTATTTTACAAGAGAACAACATAAGAGTTCGATTTGTTCTGGCAAGACTAGAATGCAAAAACTTCTTATGGTTGATGGATTACACAGTACCTCCGCTACCTCAGATTTTCTGTGGGTGAAGTCTCGTATCTAGAGTTCACAGATCTCTATTTCTGCAACACAGGGGTTTTGAATCAAGTATATTGAAATTGTGAGTCACTCTGAATTCAGATTTGGGGACGCTAAATAAATTTAGAAGTAGTAGTGAACTTTGGATGGAGGCCAAATTGGAAGAGATGAGTGGGAGTCTCTTAGAATGATATCAGCATTAAACAAATAAGAAACAGTTTGTTGAAAGTGGGGGAAACAGAGGTTCTGAAATGTTTTTAGCTAGAGCAGTGTTCTTTCAGGCATCTTGTTACTTACAATGTATTGTATACTAGTATTTTTGGCCAGTGACTGTTTATTTATTGTATCATATTTTTTCTGAAGAAAGGGAAATGCTATAGTAAAGTGTTTCGAAATAGGCTTAGATTAAGTTGATTTGTTTTTGTTTCTGTTTTTTAAAAACATGCTTATGTTTATTGTCTCTTTTGTTTAGTCCACTGGGAAAGAAAGTTTTCCCAGCTTCACTCTGTAATTTGACTTTGTTGCTGTTGTTTAGTCGCTAAGTCAAGCTGTATCCAACTCTGCTTTGACTCCATGGACTGTAGCTTGCCAGGCTCCTCTGTCCATGGGATTTCCCAGACAGGCATACTGGAGTGGGTTGCCATTTCCTTCTCCAGGGCATCTTCCCAACCCAGAACCAAACCCATGTTCCTCTACTGGCAGGCAGATTCTTTACCACTGAGCCACCAGGGAAGCCCACATAATTTGATTTAAGGGAAACAAAACATGCTTTCTCAAACTGTACCTGTCTTCCTGAAGTTGTTATATGCCCTCCTTGCTGGTGTGTTTTCCCCTTTTTCCTACTCCATTGGTCTAGGATTGAGCTCTATAACATAGTGGTGATCTGACTTGGTATGCAAAGATCGAATAAAAGATTTAGATGATGAATGACTGGCATGTTTCATAAACTTAGTAATTACAATAGCAGGGCAAAATTATGAGCCTGATATTTTGTTTTTATCTAATACCAAAATACCAGGTTGATACTATTTAATTAAAATGTTTACAAAAGCAATGATTTTTAAAAAATCAGTGACACATTAAGTTTAATGAAATCACAGTTTCATTAAATATAATCAGTTATCAGCCATTTAGAAAATATCAAAAACCTTAGAAAAAGATTAATGTTAAACTTACATTATCATTTGAATGTAAGTTATTTGTAGATAAAATTAACAAAATAGTTTTATTCAAAAATAAAAATGAAGCCCACTTAAACAATGAAATATTTAAAAGTCAAATATTATCTACCTTTTTTTAAACTTCAGGTTCATGTATGCATCAGTGGTTCATTATTGAGTAGTGACCATATTTTTGTGCATATTTTTTCTGCTGCTGAAAAAGTATTCTTAAACTTAACAAGTTGAAGTAATGGTGAAAAAATAATTATATCTCCAAATATATCCATAGATAATCTCATTCCTTATTTGATAGCTTTGAGATGCTTTACTTTAAATTTTATATATTTACTTTTTCATTTTTGAAATGCTCATTGTTTTAAATGATCATAGTTTAATGAGTCAGAATAGGTCTTACAGGACTTGCTAAGACAACCACTAACTCATGGCCTCATCAGAGAGGAAAGCCAAGTGAAGTAAATACCTCCTCTGTCTTTTGCTGTCTTACCTCCTCCTGGTGACTAACATCAGCCCAGTGGAAACCGCAGGGGAAGGAAGCCGTACAGATACAGTGCATACAGGCCAGCCTCCTTTTGCAGAGGGTAGGAATTGTATCTGGAAGGGCAAACAGGAAAAATGTAGCCCAATAGTTTTAATTTCTAAGACACCACTTTTTAGTGATATGGTATCTTTTTGTGTGTGATATAGCATCCAGTTTTTGTTTTTGCCCTTTGTGGGGATTAAATTTTTTTCTTTCTTCCCAGTGAGGATTTCATGCCCCCCTTTTAAGGGGAATGTCCTGTTTTTCATATTAGTGTGTGTGTGTGAAGTCGCTCAGTCGTGTCCGACTCTTTGCGACCCCATGGACTATAGCCTACCAGGCTCCTCCCTCCATGGGATTCTCCAGGCAAGGGTACTGGAGTGGGTTGCCATTTCCTTCTCCAGGGGATCTTCCCGACCCAGGCATCGAACCCAGGTCTCCCACATTCCAGGCAGATGCTTTAACCTCTGAGCCACCAGGGAATTAGAGGTCTTCCTTAATTGTATACCCATCTGAGTCAATGTAAGAGTGAGGTACAGAAAGCTAATAGGAAGGTCTTTGCAGTGGGGCTTTTGCTTTCTGATTGTATAGGTCCAAAGTGGGCCCTACAAATTTACATTTCTAACTAGTCCCAGGTGATGCTTGTCCAAGAGTCATATCTTTTAAGAACCATTTTATTAAGGAATGCTCTTGTGAATGGAAGGGATAGGAAGGAAACAGAGAAAAAGTTAAGCTGCAGTGTGAAGAGTTCTGAAGGAGTAATGGCCCATCAGAGATGTCCCAACGACAAAGAGCTGGGTCTTTCTTCCCTGCATGTTGTGCAGCCTCTGAACGTGAGCTGTCCCTAGAAGGAGATATGACCTTAGGGAGTGAGGTTTTCTTCAGCATAGCTATCTCCATTTGTTGTTGGTGTTGTTGTTCAGTAGCCCAGTCCTGTTTGACACTTTGTCAACCCGTGGACTGCAGCACACCAGGCTTCCCTGTCCTTCACCATCTCCTAGAGCTTGCTCAAATTCATGTCCATTAGTCACTGATGCCACTAACCATCTCCTCCTCTGTCATCCCCTTCTCCTGCCTTCAATCTTTCCCAGCATCAGTCTTTTCTAATGAGCTGACTCTTCACATCAGGTGGCCAAAGTCTTAGAGCTTCAGCATCAATCCTTCCAATGAATATATGTGTCCTTAGTTGCTCAGTCGTGTCCGACTCTTTGTGACCCCATGCACTATAGCCTGTCAGACTTCTCTGTTCATGGCGTTCTCCAAACAAGAATACTGGAGTGGGCTACCATGTCCTCTTCTAAGGGATCTTTCCAACACAGGAATCAAATGCAGGTCTCCTACATTGCAGGCAGATTCTTTACTCTGAGCCACCTATCCAATGAATATTCAGTGTTGATTTTCTTTAGGATTGACTGGTTTGATCTCCTTGCAGTCCAAGGGACTCTCAAGAGTCTTCTCCAATATCACAGTTCAAAAGCATCAATTCTTTGGCACTCAGCCTTCTATAATTCTCACATCCATACATGACTACTGGAAAAACATAGCCTTGACTAATGTCTCTGCTTTTTAATATGCTGTCTAGGTTGGTCATAGATTTTCTTCCAAGGAGCAGGTGTCTTTTAATTTTATGGCTGCAGTCACAATCTGCAGTGATTTTGGAAGCCAAAAAAAATAGTCTCTCACTGTTTCCATTGTTTCCCCATCTATCTGCCATGAAGTGATGGGACCGGATGCCATGGTCTTCATTTTTTGAATGTTGAGTTTTAAGCCAACTTTTTCATTCTCCTCTTTCACTTGCATCAAAAGGCTGTTTACTTCCTCTTCACTTTCTGCCATTAGGATGGTGTCATCTCCTTAGCTGAGGTTATTGATATTCCTCCCAGCAATCTTGATTCCGGCTTGTGCTTCATCCAGCCTGGCGTTTTGCATGATGTACTCTGCATATAAGTTAAATAAGCAAGGTGACAATATATAGCCTTGATGTACTCCTTTCCCAATTTGGAACCAGTCTGTTTCCATGTCCAGTTCTAACTGTTGCTTCTTGACCTGCACACAGATTTCTCAGGAGGCAGGTCAGGTGGTCTGGTATTCCAGTCTCTAAGCATTTTCCGCAGTTTGTTGTGATCCACACAAAGACTTTGACGTAGTCAGTGAAGTAGAAGTAGATGTTTTTTTCTGGAACTCTCTTGCTTTTTCTAAGATCCAACAGATGTTGGCAATTTGATCTCTGGTTCCTCTACCTTTTCTAAATCCAGCTTCAACATCTGGAATTTCTCGGTTCACGTATTATTGAAGCCTGGCTTGGAGAATTTTGAGCATTACTTTGCTAGCATGTGAAATGAGTGCAATTGTGCAGTAGTTTGAACATTCTTGGGGCTTGCCTTTTAGCTCAGTCAGTGAAGGATCTGCCTGTAATGCAGGAGACCCGGATTGGATTCCTGGGTTGGGAAGATCTCCTGGAGGAGAAAATGGCAACCCACTCCAGTATTCTTGCCTGGAGAATGCCATGGGCAGAGGAGTCTGGCAGGCTACAGTCCATGGGGTTGCTAGAGTTGTACACGACTTAGCAACTATACCACCTTGAACATTCTTTGGCATTGCCGTTCTTTGGGATTGGAATGAAAACTGACCTTTTCCGGTCCTGTGGCCACTGCTGAGTTTTTCAAATTAGCTGGCATACTGAGTGCAGAATAAAGCTAGTGGAAGTGATGGAATTCCAGTCAAGCTATTTCAAATCCTAAAAGATGAAGCTGTTAAAGTGCTGCATTCAGTATGCCAGCTGTCACCACAGGGAGCTGATAACTGAGGGCCTTTCTGTTAGAAAGTTCTGGCTTTGCTCTTTCGGGATTCCCTGGTGGCTCAGATGTAGAAAATCTGCTTGCAGTGCTGGAGACTCTGGTTCGATCCCTGGGTCAGGAAGATCCCTGGAGAAGGGAATGGCAACCCATTCCAGTATTCTTGCCTGGAGAGTCCCCTGGACAGAGGAGCCTGGCAGGCTACAGTCCATGGCTACAGTCCTAAAGAGTTGGCTGCAGCCGAGTGACTAACACTTTTTCTGCTGGAAGCACTCCCAGCAGGTGGGGGACAGTGTCCTTTTTTCCTGAAAAGGGAAAATGGGGCCGTCTATTACAGAGTCCATACATACTCTTTTTCCAGTCAGCCTCCCACCCCTGTCCCAAGACAGCCACTTTTTCTAATTTTTCTTACTCCATTGATTGAGTTTGTCTATTCCAGAACATCATATAAATGGAACTGTACAGAACAAACTTGTAGGTGTTGTCTTGGCTCAGTATAATGTCCTGTAGATTCATCCATGTTCTTTTATGTATCAGAAGTTGTCGCTACTGTTGTTTCTTGTTAATGAGTAGTATTCCAATGTATGAATATACAGCATTTTTATCCATTCTTATGTTAACTGCCACTTGGATTGTTTTCAGTTTGGGGGCATTTTTACTAAAGATTCTGTGAACATGTTTGTAAGAGTCTGTTTTGTGGACACAGTTTTGTTTCTCTTGGATAAATACCTAGGGACAGAATTGTTGTGTTATATAATAGGTTTATATTTACTAAAGTTTTTCAAAGTGATTTTACCTTTTTCATTTCCATTAGATATGACAGATGTGATTGCTCAATCCTTGCCAACTTTTAGTGTTTCCAAGTGTTTATAATTTTAACCATCCCAGTGCGTATATAGAATATCCTGATGACTAATAGTGAACATCTTTTCATGTGCTTTTATTAGATGATTTGTCTATCCTTTCTTTGCAAACTATCTATTACAGTTATTTGCTCATTTATTAATTGGATTATTTGTCTTGATTTTTGAGTTATAGGAACTCAGTATATATTCTGGGCATAAGTTTCATCAGATACATTTTGCAAATATTTTCTTCTGATTGGTGACTTGTTTATTTTCTGACATCTTTATATATTTTCAGGTCATGATCTTCTTCTAGGCATTCTATAATTTAAATTTTTGTGGTTAATTTTATGAGCCAACTCAAATTTTTCTACAGAATGAGATGTGTTCACTTGTTTATAGATAAATCCAGTTATTCCATCAACCTTTGTTGGAAAGGTTTTTCCTTTTATCTTTTGAATTGCTTTGGTATCCCTGTTGCAAATTGGTTGACTGTATAGAAATCAGCTATCATTCATACCACTTTTTTTTTTAACTGTAATAATGTTACTTTATTCTGGCTGCCTTCAAGATTTGCTTTCATCTTGATGTTTTCATCCCTTTGATTGTGATGTGTTTCTGTGTGATTTTCTTTCTAATTATTCTGCTTGGAATTTGCTGAGCTTCTTTGAATATGTAAGTTTGTATTTCTCACAAAATTTGGAGAAATTTTGGCCATTATCAGATATTTTTCTGTCTCATTATCTTCAGTTGTATATAACTAGACTGCTTGTTATTGTACTATGAATCTCTGAAGCTCTATTATTTTGAAGATATTTTTCTTTCTCCTTTAGAATCAGTAAAATGTACTGATTATTTACTGGTTTAGTGACCTTTTTTCTGCTGTATCTGATCTTTAAAGAAATCCAATGAATTTTGCATTTCAAATACTGTCAGTTTTACTTCTAGAATTTCCATTTGGTTCTTTCAGTTCTACTCTCAGCTGAGATTCCTCCCATGTGTACATTTATTATGACCATATTTCCTGAAATACTTGAATGTATTTATAA
>SJYX01009141.1:3943-16805 GCA_006410675.1 Oreotragus oreotragus | reverse complement strand
CTCAGATAGAGCTGCATACAGTGAGTATCTAAGGAGTATGTTGTAGGGGAAAACAAAAATCATAATTTTTAATTACTGTGCTAGCTTCTGAGGCTGCCGCCCCAGCTGGAATTTAAGAGTTGCCAGAGCCTGCTGCTGCCCGGAGCTGTTTTCCAGCTGCCACTCTTGGAAAATTGACAAATTTTACCCATGAGTGGCAACTCTGTTGCAGTTTCTTATTTTGATCAATCATAACACTTGAGGAATTTGCTACAGTGAACATCCGGAACCACTGGAACCTGGGTGCTGAGTTTGTTTATAGCACTAAAGAACAGGGGAGGTTTACATTTGTCATCTGTTTTATCAAGATTGCTCTTTTTAATTTCTCAAATGATTGAAATACTTTCTTTCACAGCCTCTAATCTCAATCTTCAAATATCACCTGCTTAAAAAAAATCAGTTAAGGTTTGGAAATTTCACTAGCCAAATTCTAAAGTATTTTATGGAGCGATTATGCTTGACTTCTGTGTTTGATTAAGTAAGTATTCATTTTGGGTGGCTTTATTATTTTTGGATAAGTCTCTCAACTTAATCAACACTGGAAATTCCCTTCCCAGACACACAAAGAATGAGGTTCTCATGCTAAAGTTTGAAACGATTATATTGCAACTTAAATACTATTTAAAATATAGTACATGCATTGGGAATATTCAATGTGTGTGAAAAGTACTTTCCTGTTTCTAAAATTTACTTCAGATTTCCAGGGAACTATATCTGCTCTGTCCTTAAAACCTTCAATAAAGGGCAATATAAAACAAAATAATATATCTTTCATTATACCCATTCATGTATTTGTTCTACAATATTTATTAATTATTTGTCATTTTTCAAGCTTTGCAATAAGAGCTGAGGGTTGAGAGATGAACTGGCTACAGTCATTCACTCCCACCTAAGATATTGATATCAAACTTTTTAATGTTATGATTAAAACAGGTACTGGGTACAGCAAAGGTAGAGAAGAAAGAGTGGTTGGTACTCTGTGCCATATGCTTAGTCACATCTGACTCTTTGTGATCCCTTGGACTGTAGCCTGCCAGGCTCCTCTGTCCTTGGAATTTTCCAGGCAAGAATACTGCAGTGGGTTGCCATTGCCTCCTCCAGGGGATCTTTCTGACCCAGGGATCAAACCCACGTCTTCTGTGTCTCCTGTATTGCAGGCAGATTCTTCACCCACTGGGCCATCAGGGAAGCCCCAGATAATTACTCAGTCATGTCTGACTCTATGTGACCCCATGGACTGCAGCCCACCAGGCTCCTATGTCCCTGGAATTCTCCAGGCAAGAATACTGGAGTGGGTAGACATTCCCTTCTCCAGAGGATCTTCCCCAGCCAGGGATCAAACCCAGGTCTCCTGCATTGCAGGCAGATTCTTTACTGTCTGAGTCACCAGGGAAACCCCAGTATTTGGAGTTGGGAAAATTTAGGGCAGGGAGAAACAAGTTCAAGAAAACTTTATAGAATGGAAAAGTACAGAGCAAAGAGAAACAGTAGGCAGAATTCAGTTAATTTACATGTCATATTTTATTAGCCACTACTTTAATTTACATGATTTTATTTGCCTGTACCTCACCAAGAGTTATATAACAAGGAGTTTATGTCCATCTTACCAGTGAAGTTATTTGGGCAGAAGATTAAGTAGAAAGCGAGAGACAGAAGAGTGACCAAATCTCCAGTGTTTTTTGTTTGTTTGTTTGTATTTTCAATTCTAGTCCCTGTCTCTTTTATACAAGAGTGGCCTTGTCAAGTGAAGGGAGTGCACCAGCCTGATACTCTTAAAGATTTTTTAATGTTTCTGATGTGGACCATTTTTTTAAGTCTTTATTGAGTTTGTTATAATATTGTTTCTGTTTTATGTTTTTGGTTCTTTGGCTTCGAGGTATGTGGCATCTCAGCTCCCTGACCAGAGATTGAACCCATACCTTCTGCATTGGAAGGCAAAGTCTTAACCATTGCACCACCAAGGAAGTCCCCCCACTCCAAGTCCTGGGTTGATACTCTTAGTTGTTACCATTTGCAGTACCCAGTGCATGGTCTATCTTAGTAACTCAATGACACCCCAATGAATAGAGTAGCTCATTAAAATCACAACACAGGGGACTTCCCTGGTTGGTCCAGTGGTTAAGACTGCACCTTTTAATGCAGAGGATACAAGTTCAGTCCCTGGTCGGGGAGCTAAGATCCCACATGCCTTGCAGCCAAAAAACCAAAACATAAAACAGAAGCAGTAGTGTAACAAATTCAGCAAAGATTTTAAAAATGGTCCACATTAAAAAAAAAAAAAAAAAATCTTAAAAAAAAATAAAACTACAATGGAAGCACAACTCTGGTATCAAAAATAATGAAGCCTTTGGAATCAGGATACCAAATTCATATAACTTGCACAGTCACTAACTAACAAGATGACCAGAAGTCAATTGCTTGGCCCATGAATAAGTTCTGTACAATCAGTCATAGCCATGTCACCAAATTACTACAGGGGAATGTTTCTGTTGCAGAAGAAAGAAACATTTATTTTTAGTTGAATCTAAATTTTGATTCCTCACTGGATTTCTGTCCCAGAGTTGTCCTCTGTCACTCCTCTCATCCATGTCAACCACCCCCACTGACCTCAAAACCCATCAGCTATAGAAAAGTTGTAAGCAGTGGAGTGACAAGGGAAAAACTGCTTTTAAATTCACCCGTTGTCTTCATATCACATTTCCTTTAGAGCCAATCCCATCTCAAGATTTTTTTTACAGACAATGTTTGACTGACAAACTCTTACTTGTATGTATTTTCCATCCCAGTTCTACCTATTGAAGGGAGGAGATTCAAAATCTCACTGCAGAGGATTTGGAAACAGGGAAATGTGAACAACTGAGGCCACTTTTGTAATCAATCTACCCTCAGAAAAAAGAGGGCAGAAATGAAGAATCTCCCTTCAGAGTCACAGTAAAATGACGCCCCAAGTAAAGTCAGCAGTGATTTGTTGTGATTTGTTTTTCCTTAGTGGATCTATTTCTGATCATTCTATCTACACCAAAAGTATGGTTCTGAACATGGGAATTCCTCTAACATTCAAGTATGGCAGGCTCATCAGACATCGAAAGAGCAAGGATCCACTGGGCAGGGCAACTCATAGGCTGCAGTCAGATCTCACCAAGCTGGCAGTCAGAAAACAGGGCCATCGAGTTATAGGAGGGAGTGGGTGGCTTTGTACAAGTCAGGAGGAGCAGGGAGGGAGAACTTAATGACCTCAGTGGCCAAGCAGGCCAAGCTCTCTCCACTGCTATGACTAATGATTTGATAAATGAAAAAATGTACTTTGGCTGACAAGTCACTACATCACTATTGTATGTTTTGCTTTAAACCACGAGAGCCAGAGAGGAGGTTCCTTAAGCTGTTTGCAGATGGAAACTAATGATTTATGTTCTCACACACGGACTTGCAAGCAGGGACCGCGTCACTGTTTTTCAAATTGTAAACAGCCCGCTCCAGTGGTCAGCAGGCGTTTCCAGGATAGCGTGTGTTTGCCTCCAGCTTCTCTCATGTATATTTCTGCTATGTTAAGTGTGACCTTTTATTATGGCTGTCTTCCTAAGATGCTACATCACATTTGAAAGCAAAAATGCGTTATTTCAATGAAGTGATTTAGTGAAAGACTAAAATGTATAAAAGGTATCTTTTATGATCCTAGAACACTGTGACATAGACTTTACAATTGTGGGTGTTTAAAATGTTTACAATCAAGATGCATGTTTTCATAAGGTGAACACCCTGGAGACATACATCTCCAGGTATTCTAACATTTTTCTTTTCCCCACTCATCCTCCAGGAAAAGTAGGTTTCAAATATCTCACTCATTCTTTAACCATACCACATGAGTCAGTTACATACATCAGTGGATCAGAGTCCAAATTATTTTACCAGTATCTTGGCCCCGGATTAACAATTATGGCTTCTTAATGGCACTTTAAGTCTACTTAGATTGCTTGAAAGTCAAATGCAATTTCATCATCTGAATCAGTGACATACATATATAGATGTCCTAACTCCAAATCTTTTTTCACAATATTGACATAATGAATTCATGAATGATTTAATTCCCATCACAAATTTTACACATGGTAACTAAACAGAGATATAAATCTTTTGCTGGAAGTTGTCATGTAGGATGTGAAATGTTTAGACTCACTGGTTTTGTTTTGCTTTCTTTCAACAAGTAGAACTAGTATTTTGATCAATGACCAAAATTCAGAATATCACTGTAGTCTAAAGGAGAATTTCCTGCTGGGAAATTTGCTCAAAAGAATTTATTACAAGATGTAACTACTACAAGGGATTTGGAGACAAATTTGCTTATTTGTGCATTTTTAAAAAAACATTCTTGTAGGACACTTTGCTAGTTCCCTGTGATTGAAAAGCTTAGATTGTAGTAGCCACTTGCTGGATTTTATTGAAAGAATGTTTAAAAAACATAAATCAGATTGTGAGGCATTAAAAATAGGGAGAAAATCCAGTTTTGGCAAACACTTGGGAGAAATGGCTTCTCTCAAATACTGCTATAGAAGTACGAATTAGTACAATCCCTCTCGAGGGCAATTTGACAATAAGGTATGTGGAGTTATAAAACTGTGCATTCCCCTCTATCTGCTAATTCTACTTCTAATAATTTAACTCCAATCATGATTGGACAAAGCAAAGATATTTAAGCAAAGATGTGTATAAAAGGATGCTATATTCAGCATCTTCCAGTTAAAATTAGAAGCAATCTCCTTTAATTAGAGATTGGTCAAATATTACTAAATTATGATAATTCAAAAAAAGGGAAACAATGTCACCATTAAAGTAATGATGGAAACCTGAATGAAATGATATTTAAATTGGGCTCAACCATTGTTGCTTGAAAAAGCAAGTTGGGACAGGGCGTTTCTAATTCCACTCTGGAAACTATAGACTTGGGCTTTTCTGATGTCTCAGTGGGTAAAGAAACAGCCTGCAATGCAGGAGACACCAGACACGCTGGTTGGATCATGGGTCGGGAAGATCCCCTGCAGGAGGAATTGGCAACCTACTCNCATATATAGATGTCCTAACTCCAAATCTTTTTTCACAATATTGACATAATGAATTCATGAATGATTTAATTCCCATCACAAATTTTACACATGGTAACTAAACAGAGATATAAATCTTTTGCTGGAAGTTGTCATGTAGGATGTGAAATGTTTAGACTCACTGGTTTTGTTTTGCTTTCTTTCAACAAGTAGAACTAGTATTTTGATCAATGACCAAAATTCAGAATATCACTGTAGTCTAAAGGAGAATTTCCTGCTGGGAAATTTGCTCAAAAGAATTTATTACAAGATGTAACTACTACAAGGGATTTGGAGACAAATTTGCTTATCCATGCATTTTTAAAAAAACATTCTTGTAGGACACTTTGCTAGTTCCCTGTGATTGAAAAGCTTAGATTGTAGTAGCCACTTGCTGGATTTTATTGAAAGAATGTTTAAAAAACATAAATCAGATTGTGAGGCATTAAAAATAGGGAGAAAATCCAGTTTTGGCAAACACTTGGGAGAAATGGCTTCTCTCAAATACTGCTATAGAAGTACGAATTAGTACAATCCCTCTCGAGGGCAATTTGACAATAAGGTATGTGGAGTTATAAAACTGTGCATTCCCCTCTATCTGCTAATTCTACTTCTAATAATTTAACTCCAATCATGATTGGACAAAGCAAAGATATTTAAGCAAAGATGTGTATAAAAGGATGCTATATTCAGCATCTTCCAGTTAAAATTAGAAGCAATCTCCTTTAATTAGAGATTGGTCAAATATTACTAAATTATGATAATTCAAAAAAAGGGAAACAATGTCACCATTAAAGTAATGATGGAAACCTGAATGAAATGATATTTAAATTGGGCTCAACCATTGTTGCTTGAAAAAGCAAGTTGGGACAGGGCGTTTCCAATTCCACTCTGGAAACTATAGACTTGGGCTTTTCTGATGTCTCAGTGGGTAAAGAAACAGCCTGCAATGCAGGAGACACCAGACACGCTGGTTGGATCATGGGTCGGGAAGATCCCCTGCAGGAGGAATTGGCAACCTACTCCCATGGACAGAGGTGCCTGGTGGGCTACAGTCCAAAGGGTCACAAAGAGTCAGACACAACTGAGCAAAGCACAAACAAAACGCTATAGAAGTAACTTTATGTGCAGGCCTGTGTGCTCATTTACATATGCACAAACATTCATGTGGATTTAAATGCATATGCACATTGAGTCAGCAAAGGAAACAGAATATAAATAGCAGTTATAGACCACCAGTAGGTCAAGGACAATAAAGATCATTGCTGCTTTTTATTTTTGAATTTTCTGTTTAAATGTCTCAACTTGGATTACTGTACAAAAATAAAACATGAACATAGCGTAGACTAGTTCAATTGCATGTATGTCCTTAAAGCAGAAACTAAAGCTGCTGCCTGGACATAATTCATTGCCCAGACTAGCCTGGCTGCTAAAGACCTCTTGAGACCATTTAAATAGATTACCTTGAGGAAGTTAGGTAGCTAACACAGTATCAGATGATTTATCTGAAGTTATTCTTGTAGAGAATCTCTCAATAACATATTTCCTTCCGAGCTTTCATTTATCCAGAACACTTTAACCACTTTTTTTTTTTTTTTGTCCTAGTGATCCATTTGCTTGTCTATTAAGAAACAGATATGGATCCTCCCTCAGCATCAATCAGGGCGTCGCACTGCTCAATACACACAGTATTTTAGTTCACAGCGACCCACATTCTCTATTTTTCTCTTCTTATAAAACCTCTTCCATCCTGACAGTTACTGCCTATGACCAAGAAGGAGGAAGAATATTTAGACTTCCAAAATGCAGCAAGAATTTGGATAGGTTCCCCAGACAGCTTATTCATATTTTTTTTTCTTCCTGGTTTCTGGCTGAGACATGTGATGCTGGAACATTATAAATCCACATCTCAGTCTTTTAAAGTTGAGGAAACACTTCAGTAAAGAAGTAAAAGCTCCTGATTGGGAAGACTTTTGAAACCTATCCAGCTATGAATAATCTTTGAAAGAAGCAGTCTGGATGTTAAAGGGACTGGTATGTGGGTATCTGCTTTTTCATGTTACTGAAAATGGTTTAGAAAAGCAGAAATGTTTCGATGTCAAAGTACTTTCTGTTTATTAAGTTTTCACCACTATATATAAAAGCTATCTGATTTCTTATCATAACCCCAAATTGACAATTATGGGAGGAAGTAGCTGTGGGGACCCCAATCATATTAGTGGTCACAACAAACCACTTTAATAACTGTGAAGAGATTTTTTTCTCTTAAAAAATTGAGATATAATTTGCTCACTACAAAATCCATCCTTTAAAGTGTGTATAACTTCAAAAAAAAAGTGTTTTTCAGTCTATTCTCAAAGTAGTGAAACTATCATCACTACCTAATCAGAACCCTTCATCACCCCATGAAGAAGCATCATCCCCATTATCAGTCACTCTGCATCCCACCTTCCTCCTGGTTCCAGGGACCACTAATCTACTTTCGGCCTCCATGGATTTAGCTATTTTATTGTTAAGAAATTCTTAACATGTTCACTTTAGAGATGATGAAACTGAGGTCCAGAGACTAATAAGCTGTGTGGGGTCATCCTATTTGCATGCTGTATAGTCAGAATGTGACCTCGAGTCTCCTTGCTTTTGGTATAAAAGGAGGATATGTAAAATGTTTGTTGAAATCTTGTTGTTGTTGTTGTTATTGTTTAGGCCCAAGTCATGTCTGACTCTTTTTGAGACCCCATGGACTGTAGCCCATCAGGCTTCTCTGTCCATGAGATTTCCCAGGCAAGAATACTGAATGGGTTGCCATTTCCTTCTCCAGGAGATCTTCCTGACCCAGGGATCAAACCCATGTCTCCTGCATTGGCAGGTGAATTTTTTACCCCTGAGCGCTTGCTGAAATTAGAACCATTAGTAACTCTCTTCTTTGACCAAGCTCTACACTAATTAGCACATGTGTAAAGCAGATGGGACAGCAAAAGATTGCCTTTATTACTGACAAAGATGATGTGGGAGCAAGTGCTAATATTTTTGGGAAAATGGACTCATCAATACTGAGTCCAGAAATATGGCAGACATCTTCATCCAAGTACAGAACATTCTGGAAGACCACTCTTCTAGAGAGCAAACAGGGAACAAACAATACTCCTTATTCTTTGTAGACAGGCTACTGCCAAGGAAGAGAAAAAGGGTGAGATAAGTTGAGTATGCCTGCTTTTTTTTTCCTAAACTTGCCAAGAAGGAAGTCTCTCCTTTTCTTCCATGGAGCAGTAGATAAGAGGGTAGGAGAGAGACCAAGAATGTTACACTAGGGGAACTTTCTCCACATGGAAGGAAACAGAAGTGTGGAAGAATCGTTCCCACGCAATGGTTTGAGATTGTGCGGTCTCATAACTTTAAGAACCAAACAGCATGTGTTCTTTTTAGCTCTCATAAATTTTATAGATTCCTGGGAAAAGATAGATAAGATGTGACAAACCAGGAGAGCTGGGTCTTCTCCAACATTCCTCCTCCCATCCATGTCATCACTTGCTGTCACTTTGTGCCCCAGATTAGGTATATATAATTCCAGTTTAGAGGAAGAAAACTTTATTTGAAAAAGGAAGGAGAACTTTAGAAGAGATTTCCAGGTAGGAAAGGCAGTTGAGGAGCACCTGACTGATATCCCCTTCAAACTGAAAGAATTCACAGGGTAGAAGAGGAGCAGATTCTTCTCCCCAGATGGAGTCTGATGCGAGGGAGCCTAGCAGGTGTGTCCCAGGACTCTGGAACATGAACGAGGGTCAGCGGAAGAAGGTAGCCCAGCGGAAGAAGGTCTACCCCAAAACACCTTCAGCACCAACAACCCACAAGTGCAGCAGAGCAGATTCCGAAGTGCTGGGTTGCCAAAGAGATTAGTATAAGTTCGTTGACAGAAAGGCTAAGGTCACGGGTCCTAGAAGTCACAAGATCAGGAGAAGCAAGGTCTCCCAAAGCTGGTGTGCAGAGTGCTGCTGGCTGGTTTCATAATGGAAAAGCCTGAGGAGAATGAGCAAGGTTCAAAAATGAGATAATCTCTCAACACAGCCCGGCCATGACATGAAGCAGACAAAAGTGGAGGTTGAATCCCATGGTCAGTATACCAGTGTGTCACCAGTCACGAAGTGATGACCACCTGCTTGCCTGAGAGGCTTCCTGCTTCCATCTTCTGTCCCATTCTTGAAAATTTACCTTTGAGGTCAGACAAAGAAAAGGAATGTCTAAGATAGAGAACTTTGAATGGGACTGCACCTGAGATTAGCAATCTTGAATTTACACAAAATCATCTTGGGTTGAACTAAGAATTTCCCCTCAGAAGGGCTTTATTAGTTATTCTGTTAAGGGTCAGAAATGGGGGCTCATGAACTAAGTTTTGAAATAATTTCTTTTTGCATATGGGGGTTTTGCAATTTATTTTAATTGTGAGTCAGTATTGTTGTTTAGTCACTAAATTGTGTCCAACTCTTGTCAACCCCATGGGCTGTAGCATGCCAGGCTTCCCTGTCCTTCACTATCTCCCAGAGTTTGTTCAGACTTAGGTCCATTGAGTCACTGATGCCATCCCATCATCTCATCCTCTGTAACCCCCTTCTCCTCTTGCCCTCAATCCTTCCCAGCATCAGAGTCTTTTAGAATGAGTCGGCTCTTCGCATGAGGTAGCCAGAGTACTGCATCTTTAGTTTCAGCATCAGTCTTTCCAATGAAGATACAGGGTTGACTTCCTTTAGGATTGACTGGATTGATCTCCTGGCTATCCAAGGAACTCTCAAGAGTCTTTTCCAGCACCACAGTTCAAAAGCATCAATTTTTTGGCCCTCAGTGTAACCTTATCCATAATGTCACTGTGCTATTGTGTCATGCTTTTCTTCCAACCACTTTCCATTCTACTAGGTCTTGGGGGCAAATTGAATAGAAACATTTTAATCTAGCAAATGCACTGTAATTAACAGAAGATCAGATTTCTACAGACCTGATTCTAAAGTGTTCCAAAGAAGATCATTCTAAGTGCTTTCACAGGAGGATAATCATTCTCAGTGGTTCTTTGGCTTTCAACCAAGACCCTCAAATGAGATAAATCCATAATTACAGCTCTTGACAGCAGTAGCTGAGAAGTGGATGATTAGAGGATATAATCTCCATGACAACCTTGTTCTCAGAGAGAGTGCTTTTTAGATTATGTCAATGATACAAATTTCCTTGAGAAATGATGTAATGGATTTTAATACTCATTTTCTGTTTCTTTGAGTAGATGATGATGTAAAAGGCTGAACCAAAAAATAACAACCAGTCTTACATATGCCAGTCCTCTGCTGCATTGGTAAATTACAGCTGTGGTCTCCACCAGGTAATTAAAAGGTGTTAATGAATAATGATCATCATTTGGGGTTATCTAGATTTTCCACAATACATGATCCATGAATCTTAGAATCAGAGCACTAAAAGAGATTTAAAAGTTTTATAGTTCTTTCTCCTGACCCCAGTCTACAGATAGTTAATACAAGCTTCAGAAAAGCACTGCTATTTGATTTAGTGGGCTATATTTGTTTGTGGCAGAACCTAGGTCTGAGGAAAGTGGTTCTTGGGCTTCTTTTAAACTCACAAGTAATATATTCCTCCTTTGATTCAATCCCACAGAAAACATAATCTGTGAAGATGTGTTGTTCATGCCTACAAAGTTGCTTCAGTTATATCTACAAAGTTGTGTCTGAGTCTTTGCAATGCTATGGACTGTAGTCTTCCAGGCTCCTCTGTCCATGGGATTCTGCAGGCAAGAATACTGGAGTGGGTTACCATGTCCTCCTCCAGGGGATCTTCCCAACCCAGGGGTGGAACTCACATCTCTTAGGTCTCCTGCACTGGCAGGCAGGTTCTTTACTGCTAGTGCCACCTGAGAAGCCCATGAAGGTATGTTATTAATCCAGAATCAGGCAGGACACCATAGAGTTTCAGAGCCTGGCTTCTGAGACTCAACTGCTTGGTTTCAAAACTTGATACTCTCACTCATTAGCAGGTGAATGGATAAGTAACTTAACCTCTGTAACCAAGCTTCCTCATTTGTATGATAATGAAAAAAATTAACAGGGTCTACCTCATAGAGCTTTTGTTAGGGTTAAATGATTTGATCCATACAAAGGATTTAGAACACAGGGCTACATAATAAAACTTGTTGTTTCTTCATGCGTAAATACATGGGCATGCACTCAAGGAGAAATCATACAGTCGTATGAGCCCAGTGTAAAGTTGTGTATGGGAGTCCAGCATTTTTGTATTTATGTTTGCATTCTGCTTCTTCTTGTTGTTCAGTGGCTAAGTCATGCCCAACTCTTGGCAAGCCCATGTACCCTATGTCAGCATGCCAGGCTCCTCTGACCTCCACTATCTCTTGGAGTTTGCTCAAACTCATGTGCATTGAGTCTGTGATGCCATCCAACCGTCTCATCATTTGTCTGATCTGATTGTACATAAATATAATATCACTGGAATTGGGTAGGGATGTAATATTGGTAAGATAGAGTAAGAAGCCCTGAGTGATTCAGCCCCTGGGCTTTGGATATCTCCCCTTGTTCTCTGGGCTAATTTTTCTTCCTTTCCTATGATGTCTAAGAAATTGGACTGGCCAAAATATTCATTCAGGTGTTTCTGTAATATCTTATGGAAAAACCCGAGTGAAACTCTTGGCTAACTCAATACTTAGGAAAAGTTTTAAAGGAAAAGAGAAAATTAAAAGCAGCTGATGGAACTCTTCTGACTCCTTTACTGCATTCTCTGAAATGTAGAAAGAGTGACCTAAATTCAAACACAGAACAACCCGTGAACGTCTTGGAATTCCAGATGCACACCCTTTTCCCCCTGATTAGCCCTGTTTCCCTACCCTGAGTCTCTCCGCCGGGGAATTCCTATTTGCAAATCTCACTGTATCTTCATTCTGATGAATCCTGGGAACTCAGACACATCACACGCAGCATCTGGGAAAATGGGAAATCCTTCTGTTTGCCTCCCCGGAGTTATCTGGGGATGAGAAACATCTGTTATCATCCTTTCAGTAACAGGGTATTTGATGCGTTTATTTTTTCTGCTCTGCTTTGAATATTCTCAGCTCAGCAAAATATTTTCTGTAAGGAAGTCACTGAAAATAAAGTATGATAAACTAATGAACTTGAGGTGTTATCAATAATAAAAATATTATAAGAGATCTCAGATATCATCATCCCCCATGATTAAAAAAATCATAGCTAAGATATTCAAAAGATGGTGCCTTTGGCTCTTTGCACAACAGTGCCCAAGAAGCAAGCTATCTCTGTTAGTGGTTTACACACAACTGGAAGAAATAAAAAATGCAGTGAAACAGGTGCAAGGGTGTTAGAGTCACTGAAGCCCTGAAACTGTCTTAAGTCCCATAAAGAGTAGCATTTGGCAAGTCTCGATATAAATGAGGTTAGGTTTGCCAGAAAAGTAACATAACACTACTGGTAAGTGAAAGAAAAGCATATCCTATCAGAATTTCCCTGTGTTCCGTCCAAAACTTCTATGAAGCCTTAGTAACGGGCTGATTCATCACATATAAATTCCATTCCAAAAAATAAAAAGAAATCATAACTTTCCCACTATTGCTCTGTAGAAAAGCAAAGAGTAATATTGAAAATATGTTTGCTAATTTCTTGCTCCTAAAGAAATGTGTCATTTTGCTTAGCAATTATTTTTCTCTTCACCTCCACCTAAAGTCTTATAATAAA
>SJYX01009140.1:93164-106107 GCA_006410675.1 Oreotragus oreotragus | reverse complement strand
TATGACAGTGTTTGAGGAAATAAAGAAACAGAAAAAGAACATAAATGGAAATAATTCATATACATAAATACACACACATGCATGCATACTATGTTTGGGAAATGTTCTTAGAAGACTTTTAAGCACCTAAGCAAACTGTGCTTGAGTGTGAGTGTGTATGTGTGTGTATTTGGGAGAGGGAGTGATGAGCATTATTAAATAATCTTCAGGTCTCAGAATTATATGTTTTATCAGTTGCTAAAAGAAGACAGATTTTTGTTTTGTTTAGTTTTTAAAACATTTTGTGACAGCACTGTTCTAACAAAGTATTCGTTTTTTTGCAAATAATAAGTCATATTAAATAATCTTAAAGGAATCCTAAAATAGAACTGAATACAAATCAGCTAAGTTACTATTTAATAAAGAAGGTATATAAGATACACATAAGAGGGCCCTTGGTAAATATTTTGAAAATAAGTTTTTTCTCCTGCAGAAATTATTTCTTATATTTAATATAAAACAAGAAATCTAACTTTCTCAAAAATGTGCAAACAGTTTTCATGACACAGCAGCTTCATGTGTCGAAACAATCACAGGCGATGTGTAGAAATAGTTCTTCTCTGGCGCTGCCCCCAGACTCTCTGAAGGAGCATTAGTGACCCTTAGGTGGTCGTGAAAATCCAAATCCTGAATCCAGGGTACTCTTAAGAGTCCTTGTGGTTACCTGCCAGTTACCAATGAAGATTTCGGGGCTAGTGCTGGCTGCCTGATGTTTGCAGCAAAATCAACATTTCAGCATGCCCCCAGACCCTTTCCCTGTGCAATCTTCAGCCCCTCATGGATGTAGGCACAAGACCACTGCTCTCAGTGTTCAGAAAGATTTGCTAAAAAGAGATATTTTGTTTACAAGTGATTACTCTTTCATTGAATTGATCACACTGGAAACAATCCATGCTTGGACTGGAAAACCATCAAGCAAAATACATTTTCTGTACTCCAAATAACCTGCAACCCTCATTTGCCAAGTTAAATCACAATATAATCTTCTTTGAAACCAAGAACTCAGATAAGCTCAAAACAATTCTCCCCATGAATCTGAGGCAAACAATTCCTGACCTGATCCTGAGCCACAGAGGGAAATTGTGAAACTGACTTCAGCTGGAGATAAAATCCCAAATTAGCCCATGAGATATACATCGATCAGAAATCAATAGTTTATGTAAACGGGTCCAGGGTGGGTAGCTGGCTGCTCATTGGAATGACAAGGATTCTGAGACCTACTGTTTTTTTCCCTTCTGCCTTCAACAGCTTCCTCTGTGACCCTCTAAATGTATTACTACATATTTAGCAATAAACATAAAACAAAGATAAACTAGGAACTGATCATAACACTTTTCATCTCTCCACATTTATGCTAGCTTAAGTTACTATTGGGCTTCTCTGGTGGCTCAGTGGTAAAGAATCTGCCTGCCAAAGAAGGAGAGGCAGGTTCAATCCCTAGGTCAGGAAGATCTCCTGGAGTAGGAAATGGCAACCCACTCCAGTATTCTTTCTGGGATAATCCCATGGACAGAGGAGCCTGGCGGGCTACAGTTCATGGGGTCACAAAAGAGTTGGACACATCTCAAACAACAACACAACAAAATTACTAGGAATTTATCTTCATGCATCGATTGGCTATTTTCTGTGAGCCTCTGTGTGAAGATAATAGGGCTGTGTCTTTGGGAGAATAATAATTCTCTGAAAAAGAGAGTGAGCAGGAAACAAGAGGAGAAGCAGGGAAGCACTCTGTGTAGGTGATCACTTTTACTGAAATTGCAGAGCTGTAATTATCCATAAACTGAAAGGTTTAGATGAAACATTTTCAGGTCATTTCTACATAACCTCAAAGGCTAGAATTGTTTACAATACTTAAATATTTAGGTAAAAAATTCAGAAAGAAAAAACAATGTATCTTTCAGTATTACTAAGCCTAAGGCTTTTTTTTTTTTTTTTAAGCCTAAGGCTTTTTTAAAACCTCACATACAAGTGTCACTTAATTACTCTTAGGGAAAAGGTGAGTTCAGAAGGCTTTTTATTATAGTTCAGCTTTCTGGGAAGAAGTAAACTCATGTTAAGCAAATGATAGAGGAAAGTTCTCTATCTCAAAACATGGCTAATGGGAGAGCTGTGTTTCTGGCTTGGGATGCACTGTATCAGGGCTACAGGAATTATATACTGTGTCACTGCTGTTCATCATTGGAAGAAACCTAACATTTCCCTAATGGGAAACAATTGCTGCAGAGTGGGCTCTGACGCCTTTATTTGTACTGAGGAGCGTAGCTACGTTCACCCTGTAATTACAGTGACACAACAAACCTTGGCAAACGTTGGCACAGCAGAGCAACCTTCATTGTCGCGGAGTCCTGAGATGCTGGGGCTCTTGGAGTCATGCAATCGCTCTCAGTGGCTGGCGTGGACCTTCCACGGTGTCATCTCCAGTACTTCTAGGGGGCTGTGGTCCATCATCGTGTCTTAAAGTTTCCTGACAGAGAATCCAGAATCAGTTTTTGAGACAGAGGGATCGAACCTCCTCCACAAATCAACCACATCGAAATCTCCAGGTTTAAGAATTTGAATGTGGACACACAGTTTTCGGAAACACTGCGAGATCCCTGAAGCTCCTTCTAGGTCTGACGGTCTAAGAGGATCTCAGCTAGTCATGCTCAATAAAAACAGAGGAGCTGGCATTTGAGACACGCCCAAGGAGCCTTGTCAGAACACAGCTTTCTTTTCCTCTCAACCCTCAGTTACACTGACGTCTCCAGTGGAGGTGGTTGCACATGTGTTTTGAAGTGACTTCCAAAGCAGTTACACCTCCCTAGGCAGCTGCTCATCTAGGACTTTGATATGCAGGATGCCAGCTCAGGTGCTGCTCATCCAGGCAGTGTTTTGTTTTGCTTTGTTTAATGGAGCACCCACCATTTACTTATTCAGAAAATTTTAGTGCTTATTGTTTCCTACTCCCACATGTTTCAAGTCAAATAAAACCATCACGCACATCATAGAGTTTTAAGTTCTGAAGATAAGAAAATACAAATTTGGTGACACCATGCCCCATGACACTTACAGTCTAGTTAAACAAGAAAACAAACAAACAAAAAGAACAAAAACAACAAGGAAAATGCTTCAAAGAAAAGTGTATGTCAAGCAATCAGGAGACTCCAGTTCCAAAAGGGAGTGTGGTTGAGGCTCAAGTAACAATAAAGTCAGTAGTTGTCTTGAAGAAGAAGACTTCACTCTACTCCTTGAGAAAGCAACAGTGGGAAAATGCCAGGTAGAGAGAAAGGGAAGGCAGCATAATGTATGGGGAAACTGCTCTCTTAAGAAAACACAAAAATTAACAAAACTGTATTATATTTTTTTCTGGAAAATTTAATTTACCTCTGGTTTTTGTCAAATGGCATGCATTTTTATTCTGTTTCTGAAATCAAATTTGTGCATCTTTTGCATATACATCCTTTGCATGTACAATATTTGCACTCATGTCTACAACCTTGAATTACTATAAGTGCATGGAAATAATTATCCATCTTGAGAACTGACAAATGCATATCCATGTGATGAAGATAACCATCCCAACCAATTTGCTCTATTAAGAGGGAAGAGTAAGAAAGAGAAGAGAAGAAGGTGGAAGGAGAGAGAGGGGGAAGAGGAGGGGAAGGAGGAAAGAAAGAGAAATAAAAAAGGAATAATAAAAATAACAACAAAGGATTTGAGAATAGATGACTACTGTAAGCACTACCAAAATAAAAAACTGAAACAGAGGTGAGTCACCCGCCTGATGAATCTTGCATAAGTGAGAAAAATAAGGAAATAGATTGGTCAAAGTCCACATGAAACTCAGGAGCATTGAGTAGAGAGTTGTCCTAGATTGTTTACTGTAGGAAACTGGGCTTGGCACATTCACGTGTTTTTCATTTTACTTATACATGGAACTTTCTGGAAGTAACATCTGAAGTAAGTGGCAAACTAACCTCACCTTAGGTTAGCTAACCTTAAGGGATAGTGTGCCAAGACTTTGTTTGTTCCATTCCCTAAAAGAAGTGGTAGGAAGCAGGAGGGGGTCACCCCCAACAAAACTCCACCACCATTGCTTTGAAAATCACTGAAATTTGTGAGACTTGGTACCACAGTGGTGGGATTCCTTTTGATCTCAAGATTCTAGTAATAGGAAGAGCAGCAAGTTGGGAGGCAGACTTGAAGGCTGCAAGGAGGCCTGTCTTCTCTCAGTTCTTTACCGTAATTGATAGGCATACACTGACCTCATCAATAGCTGGCTCCTGGCCCTCAAGTATCAGCCTTATACTCATGTTTCCACAGTGTCCTTGCCAGTACAGTCTTCATTCATGGTGAGGGAAACCTTTCCAGGTGAAATAACATATCATGTTTGCCTCCACATGGGAAATATTTGAAATATACCCACTGATGTAAGTTGTAAGGAAATTAGCATATATTTTAATTGGTTATAAGTACTATTGCCTAGTCATATAATGGTGCATTATGTTGTTATTAAAGGTAATTATTTTTATTGCCATTAAAATATTTCCTCAGTTAAAAGTTAAAAAACTACTGCTGCTGCTGCTGCTAAGTCACTTCAGTCATGTCCGACTCTGTGTGACCCCATAGACGGCAGCCCACCAGGCTCCCCCATCCCTGGGATTCTCCAGGCAAGAATACTGGAGTGGGTTGCCATTTCCTTCTCCAATGCATGAAAGAGAAAAGTGAAAGTGAAGTCGCTCNACCAGGCTCCCCCATCCCTGGGATTCTCCAGGCAAGAATACTGGAGTGGGTTGCCATTTCCTTCTCCAATGCATGAAAGAGAAAAGTGAAAGTGAAGTCGCTCAGTCTGTCCGACTGTTAGCGACCCCATGGACTGCAGCCCACCAGGCTACTCCGTCCATTGGATTTCCCAGGCAAGAGTACTGGGGTGAGGTGCCATTGCCTTCCCCGAAAAAACTACTAGAAGTATGCAATACAGTATGATCTTACATTCACACATACAGACACACACAATACACACATTTCCATACACAACCACACACCATACATACATATACATTCTATAAATATTTTAAATATGAACTTACACAAATTCATATACTCTTACATTTTTGTATGATGATGTTAAAATTCTTCCTAGGAGTCAAGAAACCAAAACGCTAAGACTTGACCTAAGGATACTGTGGTTATCAATGATTTTCACTTTTTACCATTTCTTAGCTTTTCAAAGATGTGAATTTTTTCTCCGACTCAAGATGAATTATGACTAAAGAGCAAATGTTTCTCTGAGATATTCATAGTTTATATTGTCACCCTTCATTTCAAAAGTTGCCAAGGGTGCACCACATCCCTGTCAGGAGGAAGCATGAGCTGATGAGCATGTTCAGATGGAGAAGAAGGCTGCTGAAAGGAGAGAGAGGTGGCTACAGATGCTGCAAGCTGACTGTGTTCCTTCCAGATGCAGCACACCACCCAGATACCAGATCTCACGTCGTTTTGCTGCCCAGAGTTTGCCAATTGCCCGTGCCAACCAGCAGTAATAGATGAAACTTACAGCACTTCTACCACCACAGTCCCCATCCCAAACCATCCTAGAGTGAAAAAGGGCATCACAAACTCTCATGGATCCACATGGGGAAGGGGATTGTGCAGGGCCAGGAAGTAGGCTTGTACCATTGGGGTTGAAAGTTCTAGGGTCCTGGGAACCTTGCAGAGGGAACTGATAGGCAGACTATGCTACCCTGTCAGTACCACCNTCTTGGGCTTCCCTGGTGGCTCAGAGGTTAAAGCGTCTGCCTGCAATGTGGGAGACTTGGGTTCGATCCCCGGGTTAGGAAGATCCCCTGGAGAAGGAAATGGCAACCAGTACTCTTGCCTGGAGAATCTCAAGGACGGAGGAGCTTGGTGGGCTACCGTCCACTGGGTCACAAAGAGTCGGACATGACTGAGCGACTTCACTCTACTTTAATCTACTTCCCTGGTGGCTCAGACAGTAAAGAATCTGCCTGCAATGTGGGAGACATGGATTCAATCCCTAGGTCAGGAAGATCCCCTGGAGAAGGGAACAACAACCTACTCCAGTGTTCTTGCCTGGGAAATACCATGGACAAAGGAGCCTAGCAGGCTACAGTCCATGGGATTGCAAAGAGTCAAACCTGACTTAGCGACTAACATTTCATTTACTTTTGTCTACCATCACTTTTACCTTGGTCCAACTAACTGGTCTACCATAATGTATGGGTGCTCTGATATAGTATGTCTTTCATACTAAGCTTTCTGTAATGTAAACCATATTCCATCAATTTCCCGACCCTCTTGTCATTCTCATCAAAATGCCCCATAGCTCTCTACTACTTTTTCGAGGATACAGTCTTTAACGTAACAACAGGCAATCAGACCATCCAGGGCCTGCCTTGCATTCGTCTCCAGCTACATGTTACAACACAATTTCCTGGTCCCACTGACCTTCTTTTAGTCTTCCAGTCCACTGGGCTTACATAGATGACATTTCCCCAGTGTCAGAGTGGCCCATTTATTCCCCTATTTTTGAATTAATTCAATTTCATCCTGTAAATTGAAAATCATTCATCACTATCCCAAGAAAGCCTTCCCTGACCTATTTTTTAGAACCAAATGCCCAAATTACATGTTTTTAAGGAACACTTGTCTCCCATGTATAGCACTTCTCACTTGAGTAATTTTAGATATAGTTTAGTTTATTTGGTTTATTTGGTTTATGTCTGTCCATAAGATTCTAAGAGGAGCCTCCCTGGAACATTACTTAGAACACAATTTTTCTTTTTTTAAATGTTAAATTGATTAATCATGAATAGCTTCTGTGAATTTGAAAGTTGTCACCATAGAGAAGACATTCTAAGAATTACAAAGGATGAGCTCACCTTGGGAGATGATAAGCATAATCAGTACTGGGCACCTGAGCTATGGACAAGCTTCCCTGGTGGCTCAGAGGTTAAAGCGTCTGCCTCCAATGTGGGAGACCCGGGTTCGATCCCTGGGTCGGGAAGATCCCCTGGAGAAGGAAATGGCAATCCACTCCAGTATTCTTGCCTGGAGAATCCCATGGACGGAGAAGCCTAATAGGTTATAGTCCACGGGGTCGCAAAGAGTCGGACACGACTGAGCGACTTCACCTTCACCTTCACCTTTACAGAACCAAAGAAGAAGGAGGGTCAGACAAGGAAATAGAAGTGGAGCAGCCAGAGGGGCACTCCCTGAGAGGGGAGAGGGGAGAATTCTGTCTCCCACACCAGGAAAGGAACTCTCCTAGTCTATTTGGGCTCCTGTAACAGACCCTTACAAGCAACAGAAATTTACTTCTCACAGTTCTGGAGAACAATTCCAAGATTAAGTGACCAGATTCAGTGTCTGACGAGAGCTCTCCATCTGGTTCAGAGATGGCCATCTGCTCACTGTGCCCTCATGAGGCAGACAGGGCAAGAGAGCTCCCTGGGGTCTCTTTATGAGGGCGTTAATTCCATTATGAAGGCTCCAACCTCAAGACCTAATCACCTCCTAAAGGCCCTACCTCTGAATACCATTACATTGGAATCAGGTTTCGATGTATGAATTTGGGGAAGAATTTTCAGTCTATAGCAGAGAGTGTGGTGAAGAAGAGAGAGGTCAGTCAACTCTTTGGAATGCTGCTGTATATGACAGTGTTTGAGGAAATAAAGAAACAGAAAAAGAACATAAATGGAAATAATTCATATACATAAATACACACACATGCATGCATACTATGTTTGGGAAATGTTCTTAGAAGACTTTTAAGCACCTAAGCAAACTGTGCTTGAGTGTGAGTGTGTATGTGTGTGTATTTGGGAGAGGGAGTGATGAGCATTATTAAATAATCTTCAGGTCTCAGAATTATATGTTTTATCAGTTGCTAAAAGAAGACAGATTTTTGTTTTGTTTAGTTTTTAAAACATTTTGTGACAGCACTGTTCTAACAAAGTATTCGTTTTTTTGCAAATAATAAGTCATATTAAATAATCTTAAAGGAATCCTAAAATAGAACTGAATACAAATCAGCTAAGTTACTATTTAATAAAGAAGGTATATAAGATACACATAAGAGGGCCCTTGGTAAATATTTTGAAAATAAGTTTTTTCTCCTGCAGAAATTATTTCTTATATTTAATATAAAACAAGAAATCTAACTTTCTCAAAAATGTGCAAACAGTTTTCATGACACAGCAGCTTCATGTGTCGAAACAATCACAGGCGATGTGTAGAAATAGTTCTTCTCTGGCGCTGCCCCCAGACTCTCTGAAGGAGCATTAGTGACCCTTAGGTGGTCGTGAAAATCCAAATCCTGAATCCAGGGTACTCTTAAGAGTCCTTGTGGTTACCTGCCAGTTACCAATGAAGATTTCGGGGCTAGTGCTGGCTGCCTGATGTTTGCAGCAAAATCAACATTTCAGCATGCCCCCAGACCCTTTCCCTGTGCAATCTTCAGCCCCTCATGGATGTAGGCACAAGACCACTGCTCTCAGTGTTCAGAAAGATTTGCTAAAAAGAGATATTTTGTTTACAAGTGATTACTCTTTCATTGAATTGATCACACTGGAAACAATCCATGCTTGGACTGGAAAACCATCAAGCAAAATACATTTTCTGTACTCCAAATAACCTGCAACCCTCATTTGCCAAGTTAAATCACAATATAATCTTCTTTGAAACCAAGAACTCAGATAAGCTCAAAACAATTCTCCCCATGAATCTGAGGCAAACAATTCCTGACCTGATCCTGAGCCACAGAGGGAAATTGTGAAACTGACTTCAGCTGGAGATAAAATCCCAAATTAGCCCATGAGATATACATCGATCAGAAATCAATAGTTTATGTAAACGGGTCCAGGGTGGGTAGCTGGCTGCTCATTGGAATGACAAGGATTCTGAGACCTACTGTTTTTTTCCCTTCTGCCTTCAACAGCTTCCTCTGTGACCCTCTAAATGTATTACTACATATTTAGCAATAAACATAAAACAAAGATAAACTAGGAACTGATCATAACACTTTTCATCTCTCCACATTTATGCTAGCTTAAGTTACTATTGGGCTTCTCTGGTGGCTCAGTGGTAAAGAATCTGCCTGCCAAAGAAGGAGAGGCAGGTTCAATCCCTAGGTCAGGAAGATCTCCTGGAGTAGGAAATGGCAACCCACTCCAGTATTCTTTCTGGGATAATCCCATGGACAGAGGAGCCTGGCGGGCTACAGTTCATGGGGTCACAAAAGAGTTGGACACATCTCAAACAACAACACAACAAAATTACTAGGAATTTATCTTCATGCATCGATTGGCTATTTTCTGTGAGCCTCTGTGTGAAGATAATAGGGCTGTGTCTTTGGGAGAATAATAATTCTCTGAAAAAGAGAGTGAGCAGGAAACAAGAGGAGAAGCAGGGAAGCACTCTGTGTGGGTGATCACTTTTACTGAAATTGCAGAGCTGTAATTATCCATAAACTGAAAGGTTTAGATGAAACATTTTCAGGTCATTGCTACATAACCTCAAAGGCTAGAATTGTTTACAATACTTAAATATTTAGGTAAAAAATTCAGAAAGAAAAAACAATGTATCTTTCAGTATTACTAAGCCTAAGGCTTTTTTTTTTTTTTTTAAGCCTAAGGCTTTTTTAAAACCTCACATACAAGTGTCACTTAATTACTCTTAGGGAAAAGGTGAGTTCAGAAGGCTTTTTATTATAGTTCAGCTTTCTGGGAAGAAGTAAACTCATGTTAAGCAAATGATAGAGGAAAGTTCTCTATCTCAAAACATGGCTAATGGGAGAGCTGTTTCTGGCTTGGGATGCACTGTATCAGGGCTACAGGAATTATATACTGTGTCACTGCTGTTCATCATTGGAAGAAACCTAACATTTCCCTAATGGGAAACAATTGCTGCAGAGTGGGCTCTGACGCCTTTATTTGTACTGAGGAGCGTAGCTACGTTCACCCTGTAATTACAGTGACACAACAAACCTTGGCAAACGTTGGCACAGCAGAGCAACCTTCATTGTCGCGGAGTCCTGAGATGCTGGGGCTCTTGGAGTCATGCAATCGCTCTCAGTGGCTCGCGTGGACCTTCCACGGTGTCATCTCCAGTACTTCTAGGGGGCTGTGGTCCATCATCGTGTCTTAAAGTTTCCTGACAGAGAATCCAGAATCAGTTTTTGAGACAGAGGGATCGAACCTCCTCCACAAATCAACCACATCGAAATCTCCAGGTTTAAGAATTTGAATGTGGACACACAGTTTTCGGAAACACTGCGAGATCCCTGAAGCTCCTTCTAGGTCTGACGGTCTAAGAGGATCTCAGCTAGTCATGCTCAATAAAAACAGAGGAGCTGGCATTTGAGACACGCCCAAGGAGCCTTGTCAGAACACAGCTTTCTTTTCCTCCCAACCCTCAGTTACACTGACGTCTCCAGTGGAGGTGGTTGCACATGTGTTTTGAAGTGACTTCCAAAGCAGTTACACCTCCCTAGGCAGCTGCTCATCTAGGACTTTGATATGCAGGATGCCAGCTCAGGTGCTGCTCATCCAGGCAGTGTTTTGTTTTGCTTTGTTTAATGGAGCACCCACCATTTACTTATTCAGAAAATTTTAGTGCTTATTGTTTCCTACTCCCACATGTTTCAAGTCAAATAAAACCATCACGCACATCATAGAGTTTTAAGTTCTGAAGATAAGAAAAGAAAATACAAATTTGGTGACACCATGCCCCATGACACTTACAGTCTAGTTAAACAAGAAAACAAACAAACAAAAAGAACAAAAACAACAAGGAAAATGCTTCAAAGAAAAGTGTATGTCAAGCAATCAGGAGACTCCAGTTCCAAAAGGGAGTGTGGTTGAGGCTCAAGTAACAATAAAGTCAGTAGTTGTCTTGAAGAAGAAGACTTCACTCTACTCCTTGAGAAAGCAACAGTGGGAAAATGCCAGGTAGAGAGAAAGGGAAGGCAGCATAATGTATGGGGAAACTGCTCTCTTAAGAAAACACAAAAATTAACAAAACTGTATTATATTTTTTTCTGGAAAATTTAATTTACCTCTGGTTTTTGTCAAATGGCATGCATTTTTATTCTGTTTCTGAAATCAAATTTGTGCATCTTTTGCATATACATCCTTTGCATGTACAATATTTGCACTCATGTCTACAACCTTGAATTACTATAAGTGCATGGAAATAATTATCCATCTTGAGAACTGACAAATGCATATCCATGTGATGAAGATAACCATCCCAACCAATTTGCTCTATTAAGAGGGAAGAGTAAGAAAGAGAAGAGAAGAAGGTGGAAGGAGAGAGAGGGGGAAGAGGAGGGGAAGGAGGAAAGAAAGAGAAATAAAAAAGGAATAATAAAAATAACAACAAAGGATTTGAGAATAGATGACTACTGTAAGCACTACCAAAATAAAAAACTGAAACAGAGGTGAGTCACCCGCCTGATGAATCTTGCATAAGTGAGAAAAATAAGGAAATAGATTGGTCAAAGGCCACATGAAACTCAGGAGCATTGAGTAGAGAGTTGTCCTAGATTGTTTACTGTAGGAAACTGGGCTTGGCACATTCACGTGTTTTTCATTTTACTTATACATGGAACTTTCTGGAAGTAACATCTGAAGTAAGTGGCAAACTAACCTCACCTTAGGTTAGCTAACCTTAAGGGATAGTGTGCCAAGACTTTGTTTGTTCCATTCCCTAAAAGAAGTGGTAGGAAGCAGGAGGGGGTCACCCCCAACAAAACTCCACCACCATTGCTTTGAAAATCACTGAAATTTGTGAGACTTGGTACCACAGTGGTGGGATTCCTTTTGATCTCAAGATTCTAGTAATAGGAAGAGCAGCAAGTTGGGAGGCAGACTTGAAGGCTGCAAGGAGGCCTGTCTTCTCTCAGTTCTTTACCGTAATTGATAGGCATACACTGACCTCATCAATAGCTGGCTCCTGGCCCTCAAGTATCAGCCTTATACTCATGTTTCCACAGTGTCCTTGCCAGTACAGTCTTCATTCATGGTGAGGGAAACCTTTCCAGGTGAAATAACATATCATGTTTGCCTCCACATGGGAAATATTTGAAATATACCCACTGATGTAAGTTGTAAGGAAATTAGCATATATTTTAATTGGTTATAAGTACTATTGCCTAGTCATATAATGGTGCATTATGTTGTTATTAAAGGTAATTATTTTTATTGCCATTAAAATATTTCCTCAGTTAAAAGTTAAAAAACTACTGCTGCTGCTGCTGCTAAGTCACTTCAGTCATGTCCGACTCTGTGTGACCCCATAGACGGCAGCCCACCAGGCTCCCCCATCCCTGGGATTCTCCAGGCAAGAATACTGGAGTGGGTTGCCATTTCCTTCTCCAATGCATGAAAGAGAAAAGTGAAAGTGAAGTCGCTCAGTCTGTCCGACTGTTAGCGACCCCATGGACTGCAGCCCACCAGGCTACTCCGTCCATTGGATTTCCCAGGCAAGAGTACTGGAGTGGGGTGCCATTGAAGTGTACTGAACTGGCCTAAATTTTAGCTATTTTTCCCTACTATTGGCTAGAGGACACTTTTAGGAAAATTACATTGATTGTTGAGAAGCTACAATCTATTTGCACATATAACTTGTATAATTAAAGTTTGCTACAAGTTCAGAATATAATAAAAAGAGAATTAGATTTTTGCTACTAAATTAACATGCATTGAAAGAGGACTCTGGCTTAACATCTCCTGATTCTGAAATTCTCTTTCCATTAAAATACATACTCTGTAAACAGTTTGTTTGCTCTGTGTTGGCATGTCTTCTCTTACAGTATCCCAACTTACTCTTTTCTAATCCTTTGCCTTTCCCCTTTCAAGTCTGACCCATGATCTAGGCCCTGTTTGCCTATTATTGTGGAGGG
>SJYX01009140.1:82060-92808 GCA_006410675.1 Oreotragus oreotragus | reverse complement strand
GCTAAAGCTGAAACTCCAGTACTTTGGCCACCTCATGCAAAGAGTTGACTCATTGGAAAAGACTCTGATGCTGGGAGGGATTGAGGGCAGGAGGAGAAGGGGATGACAAAGGATGAGATGGCTGGATGGCATCACGGACTCGATGGACGTGAGTCTGAGTGAACTCCGGGAGTTGGTGATGGACAGGGAGGCCTGCTGGCGTGCTGTGATTCATGGGGTCACAAAGAGTTGGACACAACTGAGCGACTGAACTGAACCTGACAGGAAGGAAGAATTCAATAATGTTTAATACTAACGTCTAGCCAGCCAGCAAAAGCTGACTCTACTTCTTTGTTCCTAGTTTGGAAATCCCCACAAACAGACAAGTATAATAAATTAACATCTTTCCCATTACTCAGAGACTGAGATGATTCTGATAAAGGTAATACCCTAAGCCTTTGTAAAATGTCATGGCCCAAATGTCAGCAGATGTGCCTCCTTTCTTAATAGCCTCATGAAAGATCCTCCTCCTCCAGGCATATCACTCTAGTCTTTGAATTCCTTTTTCTTTTTCAAAATTGGAGTGTAGTTGATTTACAATGTTGTGTCAGTTTCTGCTGTATAATGAAGTGGATCACCTATGTATTTGTTGTTGCTGTTCGGTCACTAAGTCTTGTCTGACTCTGTGACCCCCTGAACTGCAGCTCGCCAAGTTTCCTGTCCTTCACTGTCTCCCAGAGATTTTTCAAATTCATGTCCACTGAGCTGTTGATGCCATCCAACCCTGAGGTCCTCTGTTGCTCCTTTCCCTTCCTCCCTTCTGTCTTCCTGATGTGTCTTCTCTTCACATCAGGTGGCCAAGAACTGAAGCTTCAGCTTCAACATCAGTCCTTCCAGTGAATATTTAGGGTTAATTTCCTTTAGGATTGACTGGTTTGATCCTGTAGTTCAAGGGATTCTTGGGAGTCTTCTTCAGCAGCACAGTTCAAAAGCATCAACTCTTTGATGCTCAGCTTTCTTTATGATTCAGCTTTCACATGGTTACTGTAAAACCATAGCTTTGACTATACAGACCTTTTTCAGCAAAGTGATGCCTTTCATTTTTAATATGCTGTCTATGTTTGTCATAGCTTCCCTTCAAAGGAGCAAGCATCTTTTACGGCTGTAGTCACTGTCCACAGTGATTTTGGAACCCAAGAAAATAAACCTGTCACTGCTTCCACCTTTCCCCCTTCTATTTATCATGAAGAAATGGGACCAGATGTTGTGATCTCATTTTTTGAGTGTTGAGTTTTAAGTCAGCTTTTTCACTCTCCTCTTTCACTTTCATCAAGAGGCTCTTCAGTTCCTCTCCACTTCCTGCCATTAGGGTAGCATAATCTGCATATCTGAGCCTGTTGACATTTCTTCTGGCAATCTTGATTCCAGTTTGTGATTCATCCAGCCTGGCATTTCACATGATGAACTCTGCATATAAGTTAAATAGGCAGAGTGACAAGATACAGCCTTGTACTCCTTTCCAAATTTTGAACCAGTTAGTTGTTTTATGTAAGATTCTAACTTTTGCTTCTTAATCCACATTCAAGTTTCTCAGGAGACAAGTAAGGTGGTCTGGTATTCTTATCTGTTTAAAAATGTTCCACAGTTTGTTGTGATCCATACAGTCAAAGGGTACATGCCTACATATATACCCTCCTTCTTGAGCCTCCCTTCGCCCACCCCATCCCACTCCTCTAGGTCATCAGAGCACTGAGCTGAGCTCCCTGTGCTATATTGCAGGTTCACACTAACCATCTGTTTTTAAACATGGTAGTGTATATATGTCAATCCTAATCTCCCAATTTGTCCCACCATCACTTTCCCCTCCACCCTCCCCAACTGTGTCCACATGTGTCTTTTCTACATCTGTGTCTCTACTCCTGTGGTGGACCTAGGTTCATCTGTACTGTTTTTCTAGATTCCATATGCATGTGTTAATATAAGATATTTGTTTTTCTCTTTCTGACTTCACTCTGTTAATTTCTAGGTCATCCACATCTCTGCAAATGACCCAAGTTGTTCCTTTTAATAGCTGAGTGGCATTCCATTATATATATACACCACATCTTCTGTATCCATTCATCTGTCAGAGGACACTTAGCTTGTTTTCATGTGCTGGTTATTGTAAATAGTGCTTCAATGAACATTGGGGTACATGTGTCTTTTTAAATTATTTTTTTCTTAGGGTATATACCTGAGATAGTGGGATTGCTGAGTAGTTCTATTTTTAGTTTTGTAAGGAAGTTTCATACTGTTCTCCACAGTGCCTGTGCCAATCTACATCTCCACCAGTAATACAAGAGGGTTCCCTTTTCTGTACACCCCCCTCTAACATTTATTGTTTGCATATATTTTGATGATGGCTATTCTTACTGGTGTGAGGTGATACGTCATTTACATTTCTCTAATAATTAATGAGATTGAGCATCTTTTCATGGACCCCTTGGCCATCTATATGTCTTCTTGGTACAAAACAGAAATATAGATCAATAGTACAGGACAGAAAGTCCAAGATAAACACAGCTATGATAAACCAATGGTCACCTAATCTATAACAATTAGATTAGGTCACCTAATCTAGGTAATCTAATCTAACTCCCTGATGGTTCAGATGGTAAAGAGTCTGCCTGCAATGCAAGAGACTCAGGTTTCATCCCTGGGTTGGGAAGATCCCCTGAAGAAGGAAATGGGAACTCAATCCTGTATTCTTGCCTGGAAAATCTCATGGATGGAGGAGCCTGGCAGGCTACAGTCCACGGGGTCACAAGGAGTTGGACACGACTGATAAACTTCACTTTTTCACTTTCAATCTATGACAAATGAGGCAAAAATACACAATGGAGAAAACTCTGCCTCTTTAATACATTTTGTGGGGAAACTGGACAGATACATGTAAAAAAAAAAAATGATATTAGAATACAACCTAACACAATACACAAAAATAAACTCAAATGGATTAAAGCCCTAAATGTAAGACTGGAGACTATAAACTTATCAGAGAAAAACATAGTAAAAAAAAAAAACAACTCTCTGACATAAATCACAGCAAGAGCATTCATGACCCACTTCTTAGAGCAACAAAAATAAAAACAATTAAAAATGGGTCTTCAATAAACTTAAAAAGCTTTTGCAAATCAAAGGAAACCATAAAGAAGATGAAAAGAAGCCCTCGGAATGGGAGAAAATATTTACAAATGAAGTAACAGACAAAGGATTAATCTCCAAAATATACAGTTCATGCAGCTCTGTCTCTCTCTCTTTATATATATATATAGATATAGATAGATAGATAGAGAATCTGCCTGTTAATGCAGGAGACATGGGTTCAATCCCTGGGTCAAGAAGATCCTCTGAAGATGGAAATAGCCACCCATTTCAGTACTTTTTCCTGGGAAATCACATGGACAGAGGGGCCTGATGGGCCACAGTCCATGAGGTCACAAATGAGTCCATGACTTAGTGACTAAACAACAACTATAGTGCTCTAATCCTTTGACAAAAGTCACATATCTAAAGACACACTCTGCTTTGGATCTTGTGAGCTCTTTGCAACCTGTACTAAACACTCGTTCCACTCCTCTTAAGATAATCTCAAAAATTCATTTACGTTTACATCTTCCCAACCCAGGGATGAAACCTGAGTCTCTTGCATTGCAGGCAGACTCTTTACCATCTGAACCATCAGGGAGTTAGATTAGACTACCTAGATTAGGTGACCTAATGTAATTGTCATAGATTAGGTGACCATGTAACTGTAAATGAATATATTTTATATATATATGTATATATATGAACATGCAAAATGCCAGACTGGATGAAACACAATCTGGAATCTAGTTTACTGGGAGAAATTTTAATAACCTCAAATACACAGATTACACCACCCTTATGGGAGAAAGTGAAGAAGAACTAAAGAGCCTCTTGATGAAAGTGAACAAAAAGAGTGAAAAAGTTGTCTTAAAACTCAATACTCAGAAAACTAAGATCATGGCATCTGGTCCCATCACTTCACGGCAAATAGATGGGGAAACAATGGCAACAGTGAGAGACTTTCTTTCTAGGGGGCTCCAAAATCACTGCAGATGGTGACTAAAGCCATGAAATTAAAAGACACTTGCTTCTTGGAACAAAAGTTATGACCAACCTAGACAGCATATTAAAAAGCAAAGACATTCCTTTGCCAAAAAAGGTCCATCTAGTCAAAGATATGGTTTTTCTAGCAGCCATGTATGGATGTGAGAGATGGACTATAAAGAAAGCTGAGCGGCAAAGAATTGATGCTTTTGAACTGTGGTGTTGAAGAAGACTCTTGAGAGTGCCTTGGACTGCAAGGAGATCCAACCAGTCCATCCTAAAGGTGATCAGTCCTGAATATTCATTGGAAGGACTGATGCTAAAGCTGAAACTCCAATACTTTGGCCACCTGATGAAAAAATTGACTCATTTGAAAAGACCCTGATGCTGGGCAGGATTGAAGTAAAGAGGAGACAGGGACGACAGAAGGTAAGATAGTTGGGAGGCATCACTGATTCAAAGGACATGAGTTTGAGCAAGCTCTTGAAGTTGGTCATCGACAGGAAAGCCTGACGCACTGCAGTCCATGAGGTCGAAAAGTCAGACATGACTGAGTGAACTGAACTGATAAAAGAACTCAATCAAAAATGGGTAGAAAGCCTAAATAGACATTTCTCCAATGAATTTTTGAGATTATCTTAAGAGGAGTGGAACAAGTGTTTAGTACAGGTTGCAAAGAGCTCACAAGATCCAAAGCAGAGTATGTCTTTAGATATGTGGTTTTTGTCAAAGGATTAGAGCACTATAGTTGTAGTTTGGTCACTAAGTCATGGACTCTTTTGCGACCCCATGGACTGTGGCCCATCAGGCCCCTCTGTCCATGTGATTCCCAGGAAAAAATACTGAAATGGGTTGCCATTTCCTTCTTCAGGGGATCTTCTTGACCCAGGAATTGAACCCATGTCTCCTGCATTAACAGGCAGATTCTCTACCACTGAGCCACCTGGGAAGCTCTTAGAGCATTGTCGAGTTTTTGAAATTTTAGTTGTAAATTGATGTGGCTATTACCAACCTCAAAGCTACGATTTTTCCAGTAGTCATAAACAGATGTGAGAATTGGACCGTAAAGAAGACTGAGTGCTGAAGAACTGATGCTTTCAAACTGTGGTGCAGGAGAAGACTCTTGAGAGTTCCTTGGACGGCAAGGAGATCAAACCAGTCAATCCTAAAGGACATCAACCCTGAATATTCTTTGGAAGGACTGATGCTAAAGCTAAAACTCCAGTACTCTGGCCACCTGGTGAAAAGATTTTCATTGGAAAATACCCTGATGCTGGGAAAGATTGAAGGCAGGAGGGAAAGGGGGTGACAGAATGAGATGGTTGGATGGGATTACCGACTCAATAGACATGAGTTTGAGTAAACTCCAGGAGATAGTGAAGGACAGGGAAGCTTGGTGTGCTGCAGTTCATGGAGTCTCAAAGAGTCAGACATGACTTAAAGACCTAACAACAGCAACATTTCCAACCTCATAAGGTTGCTGTAAAAATTTAAAGTGACACATGAACACAATTTGTAAACTATGAGATACTTTTGAAATATTATATAGTAGTGGCAGTTTATTTAGTTTGGGGATACAATCAATGGATCAAGAATTTCTGCCTAAAAAGGCTTAGGGATAGCATGGGAGGCAGAAGAACTCTCTTGATACCATGTTTTCTTAGCAACTGCACTGTTTTCTCTTGATGATTTATTTGGAACGAGTAGAAGGATCTGCTGAACAATGGAGGAGGAATAAAATCCTCTGAGAAGTTCCTTTGCACCCCTACTATATTCAGGAAGTACAACGAAAAGAAAATAACTGAAGAACTGAAGAGAATCACAACACAGGAAATGACAAGGGGATTTTCTTTATTTGAGGAGGCAGTTAGTTTTTAATGCATAGGATCCAAATGTAGAACAGTACACAAAAGTTGCAGCAGCCTTTTAGAATGCTATCCAGTGCTACTGTGTCATTTATGATGAGGGAAAAAAGAATTGCTACACAGGCATCTTTCAATCTTTTTTTTTTTTTAAGAGGGTAAATAGAATTGACTCCAGCAAGGAATCAGAAACTGTGCATCAATGTCAGGTGTGAGTGAAATTGCAACTTTTCTCCATCTCCTATTGCTGACAGTCCTTCAGCTCTACCATCTCCCACCTCTTCTCCCTCCTCCAGTCAGTAACTCTTCTTGTTTGTTCACTTGATGCTAGCCTCTATATGCCAGCTGTTGCTGTACTGTACTTTTCAAGATCCTATGCTATAAGATTAAAAATGCTTTCTTTATAAAAAATGACCACCAAAAAAAAAGTGTAATTTTACAACCTAAATGACAAACATTTATGTGTGTACTTGTGTGAATATGCACACATTCATAACTATAAACACACACACATACACTACAGTGCTCTTTCTTCCTAAAATGAAAAGGTTAGAGCAGAATTAGAAAGAAACCCTGCTCATTCTGGGCACCTGAATCTCAAATAGGTTCTTCAATATTTGGAACTATTGTTTTTAAAAAACATAAAAAAGATTGAGAGTGACTGGATGGACCCTATAATTTGCAGTGAGGACTTGTAAATATGCTTTACTGGAATGACAAAAGAAGCATTAGTATCTATAAAACAAATTATATATAATGTCTGCGTTTCATTGGGATTAACTTATTCTGTCTCACTAAAGACTGGGCATCAAATCAAGTGCTAGAGCTGAATATAGTCAAACAAAACTCCACCCCTGAGGCATTCACATCCTCCGGGTTTGACGTCAAGGAGTGTCACACTCATGTCTGTGCGGTTCTGTAGTGTGTGGGACATTTCATGGTATCAGGGCTCTCATATTTATTCTAATTTGGCCTTGATAGTTCCATCTGCAATTCCTAGAGGTTCGTACAGTTTTTACAAGGCCCCTAAATGTAACTTTGATTATCTCTGATTAAATACTGCCTAAGAGTCAGGCACGACTGAGTGACTTCACTTTCGCTTTTCACTTTTATTCATTGGAGAAGGAAATGGCAACCCACTCCAGTATTCTTGCCTGGAGAATCCCAGAGACAGAGGAGGCTAGTAGGCTGCTGTCTGTGGGGTCGCACAGAGTCGGACACGACTGAAGCGACTTAGCAGCAGTAACAGTAGCAAATGTTGCCTATGCCCATGCAGTCAGAATCACAAAAAATATGACTTTCATTGTGGCCCTCAATAGGCTGCCCAAGCTTATTTCTTGCCAGTTGCAGCTTGTTGTGTGTTTCACCCTGGGGACTTTTCTTGACTTTATACACAATCAGCTCTCTGCTCCATAGGGCTAAGGAGTTGTTTTGTGGTTGGACATTCTCTCCATTTGGTTTCCTTCCCTCTGGCTTTCATTAACACTCAAATAAGATAGAGGGACAGGGAAGGCAATGGCACCCCACCCCAGTACTCTTGCCTGGAAAATCCAATGGATGGAGTAGCCTGGTGGGCTGCAATCCATGAGGTCGCTAACAGTCGGACACGACTGAAGTGACTTAGCAGCAGCAGCATGTGGGATTCTGCAGGTAAGACACTGAATTTTTAGCAAACATTTATTAATGTAACCTGATTGGCCTTCCATCCTCCCCATGATGGAATCCCCTGGGCCAGAGGCTGAGTCAAGGGTTCCGTTGCTGAAGTCCTCAGTCAGTCCTGCCCTGATGCCCATTACACACACATGCATGCAGGCTAAGTTGCTTCCATCATGTCTGACTGTTTACAACCCCATGGACTGTAGCCTGCCAGGCTCCTCTGTCCATGGGATTCTCCAGGCAAGAATATTGAAGTGGGTTGCCATGCCCTCCTCCAGGGATCTCTCTCTCTCTCTCTCTCTCTCTCTCTCACACACACACACACACACACACACACACTCTTAAAAAGCACCACCCTGTGCCAGATCACTCTGGAAAACTTACAGAGGAAATAGAAAAATGGGGTTAGTAGCACAATGCTTAATAATTCTGTGACTAAAAAAAGAGAGGGCTAAGAATCTAATAAAAATAGGGACTTCCCTGGTGGTCCAGAAGTTAAGACTTTGTTTTCCAGTATAGGGGGTGCATGTTTGATTGCTGGTTGGAGAGCTAAGATCCCACATCCTCATGGCCAAAAGAACAAAACATAAAATAGAAACAATATTGTAACAATTCAATGAAGACTTTAAGAATGGTCCATATAAAAAAAACTTAAGAAAAAAGCAATCTAATGAAAATAATCCCACAATTTTTGCATATTAATGTGGTTAAAACCCATAGCAATAAATATGACACCAAACGGCAAGAGGAAAAGGGGACGACAGAGGATGAGATGGCTGGATGGCATCACCGACTCGATGGATGTGAATCTGAGTGAACTCTTGGAGATGGTGATGAACAGGAAGGCCTGGTGTGCTGCGATTCATGGGGTCACAAAGAGTCGGACATGACTGAGTGACTGAACTGAATTGAACCTTGAAAAAGACATACTTGTTTATGGCAGTATTGCTTCAGAACCCTGTGTGCAGAGGAAGAGAATAAAATAGAAACAGAAAAGGGGTGAGAGAAAAAAGCAAAGAGCAATAGAGAAAAAGAACAAGAGGATGACTGCAAACTAGGCTAGGTGGCCAGTGGGGGTTCAGGGCCGGGAGGAACAGCCTTGTGTTCTGTTTGGAGTAGTCATGTGGGGACAGTTTTCTGTGGCCACTTTGGGCTTCTTGCAGGCAATGTCATCCGTAAAGCAGCTGAGAAGCTTGGTGGTGCTCAGTTGATGCAAATACATCAATTCTGTTGGCAAAAATTTGGAGAAAGGCCAAGAAGACCCAGCAAAGGAGCCACTTGCCAGCTGCAAGAGAGTGAAGCCCATCCAAGGGCACATTCACAGGTAAGTTAACCTTAGGCTCTGAAGGTGGTAGGGTGCATGCAGGACTTTCCCTGCCAGGGGCCAGCACCCAGCACTGTCAACCTAAAAATGTCCACAACCTAAAAGGTGAGAGTTATGTCTTGTTCAGTGGGAGTTTTTAGGAAACTTCACACCCAGTAGACAGCATCTCAAGTAGCTTCAAGGAGGCAAAGGAAGGAGCCAGGTTATATAGAAGTTTTACAACAGAGGGCAGATAGTCTGTACATCAAAATATTATTGTTAATTAAGGAAAACCAGATATCCGAAGTTAAGGAATTTAGCATTTTTCTATGTATGGGAAGATATAAGAGTTTAGGCTCGCTGAAATCATTCATTTCATATGTATCTTGACTATCTGGGGCCAATATCTTGTGTTTTTCACACTCTGAGCTCCCTTGGAACTCACTGTAGGAAGTGGCTGCAGTCTGATAGCTGCCAGATTTTAGATACTCTCCTTCTTCTTCAGTGCCCTAAGAGCTCATCAGCTCCCATTGGAGGGCTGCAATCACTGATGACTGTGACACCCTTGTTTACTGATATGGCAGGAAATATTCCATTTCTCAGCACCACAAGTGTTTACTCATCCAGTGCCTGCCCTACATGGTTTAAGGTCATTTCTGGCTGCTATGAGAGAGGCCGAGGGCACGTACTGGGTGCATGCTGTGGTGACCGGCCAGGGATGAGAACAAGCGGCTGCAGTGACTGCCCAGGAATGAGAACAAACCCCAGGAGCCTGTATCAGTACAAGCAGAGTCTGCAGCCAATGAGGATCTCCTCAACCTGTAGCAGAGTTTTGTTGCCAGTTGACCCTCTTGGGTTACAATGATCAGGACTGCTTCACAGCCCAAGGTGCTGTGCTGGGTACTTTCAACAATGACGGCTTTCATGGCCCAGGGCTGGTGCCAGCTCCCTCCACACCCATGCCCCATCTGATTACCTTTTCCAAGAAGCATGCTGGTTATCCTTACCAGTTATAGTTACTCTTTAAACTGACATTTGCTGAAGTTCTATGCTTTTTTTTCTTTTTTAGCTTAAATGTGAATTATGCGTCAGTTCCAACCCTGGCAAATTTAGCTATAATTTGAAAGAATTGTGCTCCATCAATATGGAAAGCCCAATGGGGTTCCTTTCAAGGATTTGCATTAAATAACAAAAAGAGCTTTTTAGAACTCTTCCAGCTGTTAAAATATTAAAATTCAAGAGCAGTAAAGGAATGTATAAAGGCAAAAGCATCCAGTTTATATGAAATAAAAACTTTTCTTAAAGTTCCTTGAGTATTGTTTTTAAAGGAACTGAAGAGTTGTTTTTCAACAACAACAACAACAAAACTTCTTCCCTGGTATCTTCAACTCCATCAAACTTCCCGCCCAATGCCTCAGTTCACTTTTGAAACAGAAGCTGTGCATCTGTTCTACCAGCATGTCCCTTATTAACTGAAACAACTGCTCCTGAAAACTTTAGCATTACTTGCATGGAGAGAAGGACTGGAAACGGTCTTCTCCACAGAATAGTTTGAAAAGATACCTGCACTGCTGTGATCATAGCAGTACTATTCACAGTAAGCAAGATGTGGACACAGCCCAAATGTCCATTGACAGAGTAATGGATAAAGAGGATGTGGTGCATATATATGCAATGAAATATTCAGTTCAGTTCAGTTGCTCAGTCGTATCCGACTCTTTGCGACCCCATGAATCGCAGCACGCCAGGCCTCCCTGTCCATCACCATCTCCCGGAGTTCACTCAGACTCACGTCCATCGAGTCCATGATGCCATCCAGCCATCTCATCCTCGGT